>VMDO01004622.1:0-122777 GCA_007922755.1 Pedetes capensis | reverse complement strand
AGCTGTGTGGTTGGAATAGCTTGTCATTGACGAGGTGGCATGCTCTTTCTCTCTCTCTCTCTCTCTCTCTCTCTCTCTCTCTCTCTCTGCTCGGAAGTGGCATCAGACACTGCATCCTGTGGGCTGGGCTGGAGTTAAAGCTGTCAGAGAAAGGGGTGTGGGGCTCCAGGCAGTCTGGCTGGCTCCAGTGGCTTTGGGAGCTGGCTGGAGCAGGCGATGCTGCAAAGGTGTGGAAGGCTCTTTGCTTCCTTTTCTTGCGTGGATTTAGAGCTCCACGAGGGGAGAGGAGAGGCTGGGGTCCCCCATGTCTCCCTCTGGCTTGCTGGCAGGTTGAAGCCAGGAGCTGTCCAGGGTGCTTAGGCAGATAGGAGGGTCTGGGTGGAGGCAGGTGCGCAGAATGGGAAGTGAGCAGCCCATGACGGTGAGGTGGTCCTGGCTGGTATGTCTGGGAGCTTTAGCTTGAAACTCAAAGGCTTGTTTTCTCTGTGTACAATTGCTTCACAACTTGGGTGCGGGAGGAGGGTGTGGGGAGGGGGTGAGCAGCTGTGGGTCTGGAAAGCCTGAAGGGGGAGCGTGGAGCAAGTAAAGAGGAACCACGGAGGGGCTGGGGCTCACGTTCAGGATGGGTTTTCTGGAGGGGGGTGAGAGGGAAGAGTGGGAGGAGAGCTGTTGCTGTCAAGGTTCTCGGCCCAATTAGTGGGCTGCTAGGCATAATTTGGCATAATAGGTCAGATGACAGCTGCCGGATCCTTTCCACTGCTAGGCGAGTCTGGGGCGTCAGGGGCTGTGGGACCCTCCTGAAGTCCAGGGTAGCTTCTTTTCCCATAGCTACATGGGGGAGAAAAGAGAGTTTCAGAGCATCAGAGTGGTGAGCCAAAATGCAATGGCAAGTTTGGGACGGCAGGCACAGAGTTGCCAAGGGACTGGACTATGTCGTCAGCACTTGTCTGGGTTGCTTGGCTTCAGTAAGACTCTATCCTCTACCTTTCCTGTGGTGCATCCCTTCCCACCCCTCTCGGAGTCACCTGCCTTTTGCTCTGAGGTTCTTTTAAGGCTTTAGCCAGTGTCTGCCTGCTGCCTCTGTGCTTACTGCTGGCTGTCTCTGATTCTGGAGGAGCCCTGAGTGCCAGCGGCATTGCCTCTCGCAGCCTGTGTGCTAGCACGGTTTCCTAGGGGAGCTGTTTTGTATTATCCCTTTTAAACATTCGGAGGAAGAGCACGGCAAAACCAGCTGCGGTGTTTGCTAAAGAGGAAGCCAGTATGAGCCAGAGGAAGGGATCAGCCTTTCTAAAAGGAGCAGACAGGAGCCTAAAACTTGTCATGCACAAATGATGTCTTAGGTGCCTTGGGGAGAGACATGGAAAATGCCTCATTCTCGGAGGGTGAAACCATCATTGTATTCTACCCCATGCTTCCCAGCGCCTGGCAATGCTCAGCCTCACCACTGTACCAGGCAGCTCGGAACCACACTCAGCTTTTCCCCTGCCTGTGCACACATGGAGCACAGACAGCAGAGAGAGAGAGAGAGAGAGAGAGAGAGAGAGAGAGAGAGAGAGAGAGAGAGAGGCACAGAGAGGCTGTGATGGGCATCAGCCCCCGGACTGAGTCCTTAAGCGTCCTTATGACTATGTGTCCAAGTGCTGGCTTCCTCTGCCTTCACATCCAAGTTCCATTTAGAAGTAAAGTTTTTTGTGACCCCAGCTGCTTTTATGCACTTGGACCTTCATTTGCGTTGCTGCAGTCCCAAGAGGCCAAAGATCAGGTCTTAAAGCCTTCCTTAATCCCTTGACTTCTCCAGAATGTCTGCCAAATAGTGAAGTAGCCTGTGGATAAGGTTCATTATTTGACTAGGGGCATATATTATCAATTGTTATCCTTATCAAGTTCAAGCCTAAATGTCTGAGTGCCTGCCCCTGGGCTGACCCTCTGTGTATGACCTTCCCTAGCACTGTGAAAGGGGTGAACCTCAGCACTGCTCTTCCAGGTGTTCAGGGATGTCAGAAAGGACACCCACCCCAGCAAAGCAGGCAAAGGCCCAGAGGAGGCTGCCCATCCTCACCAGCTGGTCATGGTGGGCTGCTACCCGAGCCTCTATAGAGCCTCTACCTGAGCCTCTACAAGTTTGTTCAAGACCTTGCATTGAGGAGTAATCCTCCCAACACAGTTTGGTCATCATAAGTCTTTTTGGTGTGGGGTGTGGGTATGCTTATTTGTGGCCTCCCCACCAGAAGAGAGGAAGGACTGGGCAGGTGGCTGTGGGAGAAACCGGTTTCCCAGCCATCTCACTCATTCATCCTCTCCACTGCACATCCCTCTCCAGTGCGCTTGTTTAAGTGCTCTGCAAGGGATTGCTATGCTGGGTGCCTTCTTTGTCTGAGCTCTGTGGCTGAATTATTAGAGAAGTTAAGTGTGGGGGAGGGGATGTCCCAGGTGGGTGGCTTTTTTTTTCTGCATTTGTTTTTCTATAAAAGCATACTTAGTGGCATCTCCAGGACTAATGCTTTAGCATAAGCCTCCTTATTCCAGGTTCTTAGCTGGTGTGCAATGAAGTATGTAATACTCTTTAATTAGTGAATGAGCTGTGATTCTAGCAGAGTGAGAGAAGGCTGTTTGTAAAGAGAAAAAGTCCCCAGGAAGCCATGTGTGGAATGCCAAGTGCCATGTAAACAGGTGCATAGGTAGGTACACTAGCAGCCCTCATCTGGGCCAATATGACTTTCCTTCCTGGGCAAGCAGAAGAGGGCCTTGATCCCAAGGTGTCCACACAGAGGAGAGGGCTCTATTGACCTTAAGTGGAAGGAAGCTGCAGGAAGCTGGACAGAGATTGTGTCTCTGGCCATGATGTTGGACGATCTGAGTTCAAGACCAAGAGTGGGAAGACATATGTTTGAAACGCAGCCACATCATTATTTCCTTATTCCCTGGGTTGTTTCTTGCATCCTCTCTAGGCCTCTGCATGTTCATCTAATATATGATAGTCACATGTGACGTTCTAACCCACAGAACTGTTGGGAGCATGAAACACATAAGGCAAGGTACATGGCAGTCCTTTTGTACATGCTGTCAGCTGGGGAGATGTGAGGTGGGGTTCTTACCGATATTAGTAGAAGTGCTACTCTCGTCTAGCCTACCTCCCCTTGTTCATGGGATGAGCAATGCTGAAAGGAAGAAATGAGCAGTGGCGGGGGTGGGGGGTGGTGGTGGTAGAAAACCGCTGCTGTCTCTGTTTGGAGCACGGGGTTAAAGCCTAACCTCCCTGAGAGGGGGCTTCGGAGAATGGAGATCCCAGCTGGGTTCAGTAATGAGCTACTGCTGACAGGTACGGCCCCACTGCTTGTGACTAGCGCACGACGGCTTCATGTTGTGCCTTTGCTCATCACGTTGGGGTTCCTCTGCCTCAAAGTCCAGCAATGCAAACGACACTTCCATTTTCATTTGTAATCTGATTCCAGTCATTGTATGTGTCTGTACTTTAAATCTAAAACTTCTTAGGGAAGGTATTGCTTTCTGTCCCTACCAAAAGAAAGATCTCTCTACTGAGATCTTATTAGAGGCGCTGTATTGGATCTTATTAACCAACATCACATAACATTGTAGAGATGGTGGGGGTGAAGGTTTAGGAAATTCATGTCTTCTGGGGTTCTTATGCAAAGCCAGAGGGGGTGATAGTTAATCTACTCTAATTACTTTTTTTTTTTTTTTGCGGTACTGGGGGTTGAAACCAGGGCCTCACACTTGCATGCTTTGCAAGTGTTATACCACTGAACTTCAATCCCAGCCCATTTCTTTTCTACTTTTTGAGACAGGGTCTCGCTAAATTATGCAGACTGCCTCTGGTCTTGAATTTGCAATCCTCCTGCCTCTGCCTCCCAACTCTCTGGGATTACAAGCGTGTGCTACCGCACCCAGCTTTCTGATTACTTATTAAATAAGGAGTATGGATGTGAGGGGCTGGGGTTTAGCTGAGTTGGTAGAGTGTTGCTCTGCAGTCTTGGAGGCCCTGGGCTTGATCCCCAGGACCAGAAAAATGGGATAAGGATGTGACAATCCACTCCCGAAGCAATCTTGAAACAATCAGCCATGGCCTGCAGCTTTGCCACTGTGGCATTTGATCCCATCAGATCTCGGAAGCTAAGCTGGGTCTGACCTTGTTAGTACTTGGATGGGAGACTGCCTGGGAAAACCAGATGCTGTAGGCTTGGAAGACAGACCCGGCAACTCACTCCCAAAAATCAACCCTCCATTGAAAATCCAATGAACAGCAGAGAAGCACAGACTCTGTTTCACCTGTTGTTCGAAGGATCTCTATGAGTTGGGCACTGACCTGACGTTACCTAACAACAGCAACAACATGGATGTGAAGAGGGTAGCCTTAGGGAGATTTGTGAGTTGGAATACCAACTCCACCACCTATTCATTCTGTGATCTTGGACAAGTTTCTTAACCTCAGTTTTCCTGTCTCTAAAACAGGAACAGTCATACCCAGGACTCAGAGTTGAGGGAGTGGATTACCCTGCTTCGTGTCCCGACTGAGCTCGAGCTGGACTCCAGCTGTCTCAACTCCCACTCCATCACCCTCCCCACTATTTCCTCCAGTGACTTCAGTGACAGCTTCAGAGCACAGGCACCTGCTGTGATTGTGGGTTCTCAGTGCTCCTGTTTGCTAAGCTGTCACATAAGAGCAGGTAGGGTGACCGCTGCACCACATGCTCAGCCTTTATACCACATGTCGTGCTGGTCCTTGCATAGTTACTCCTTTGTTGATCAAGCAGAGCACCTGCACTGTAGCAGTGATCAACACAGACCCAGCTCTTGCCATCTGGATTCACAACCTATCTCCATCCTCCCGAGCCAGGCGCTCTTCTCATTCAACACAGACTCCAGGAGCATCGTGCCAAGTACAGGGTCTGCCACCAGCAAGTACCCAGCAAGCCCTTGTTGGCTAGGTGGTTACTTTTTGTTCCCTGAATTGACCCAGAATATCAGCTCTTGATCCTTTCTGACTGTACCTCTTTGCCTTTCGTATCAGTCTCTACGTCTATTTCAATTCTACTTAGCCTTTAAAATTGAGCTGTATGATAACTATAGCCTTCTCAGGAAACCAATGCCCTCCCTCCCCAGAACCATAATCTAAATTAATCTCTCCCTTTCCTGTCTCTGAAGCAACATTTGGTTTACTCCTCTGTCAGCTCAATCATTATGCCTTTCCTTCCACGAGAATCATGAAGTGTTTAGGCTAAAAGGGACCTTAGAGATTGTTTAATTTAGTTCCTAAGTTTTTTAGCTATTGACTTTTTTTTTGTTTTTTAATTCATAAATAAAAATTGTTTATATTGTGTGACATCTGACATGAGGTGTTGATATATGTACATTGCAGAATGGCTAAATCAATCTACTTAACATATATATTTACCATACATACACGTGTGCACACAATGAGAACACATGCCATCTACTCTCTTAGCAATTTTCAAGTGTATAATATGTTGCTATTAACTGTTGTCACCATGATGTATGATCAATCTCTTGAATTTACTCCTCCTGAAAATTTGTGTTCTTTGATCAACTTTTCTCCAGTCCTTTAACTTTCCCACCTCAGCCTCTCTTTGCTATTCACCATTTTACTCTGTTTCTTTGAGGTTTATTTTTTTGGCGTGGGAGTTTCCACATGTAATTGAGATCATGCAATATTATGTTTCTGTGCCTGAGTTATTTCACTTACAATAATATATTCCAGGTTCATTCATGTTATTGTAAAAGGCAGAATTTCTACTCTTTAGGGTTGCATAGTATTCTATTGTGCATACATGCCACATTTTCTTTATCCATTCACCCATCAGTAGGTACTTAGGTCATTGCCTATTGTGAATAATATTGCAACGAACATGGGAATACCAATATCTCTTTGTTATTCTGATTTCATTACCTTTGGTTATATAACCAGTAATAGGATTGATAGATGATATGGTAGTTCTATTTTTATTTTATTGAGAAATCTCCATGTTGTTTTCCATAATGGCTACACTAATTTACATTCCTACCAACTGTGTGCAAGAGTTCTCATTTCTCTACCTCCTTCCCAGCACTTACCTTTTATCTTTTTGATAACAGCCATTCTAACAGGTATGAGTGATACCTCATTGTTAACCAGTGCTCATTTTTACACATTGTGTTTTCTCTCTCTCCTGTAAGGTATATGTCTTCATTCATCTTTTTATTCTCAGGACCTAGAACTTCTTAACCCATAGCTCTCAAAATGTCTCTTCAGAGTCTGTTAAGTGGCTTAAGGTTTTTTGAATATAAGGTGACTGGCTAACACTGTATAATGTACAGTATTACCTTATACAGTTGGGAGAAGGACATGGCAATCCACTTCCAAGGCAATCCTGACAGTCAGCCATTGAAAACCCTGGGAGGGTCGCTATGAGTCGGATACGGACTCGACGGCACCTAACAACAACAACAACCTTATACAGTATTATACTGTAGACACATTTTTCAGCTTCCCTTTTCATCACCTGTTTTGCAATGGCTTGTCTTACTATTGTTGTTGTTTTCATAATACACTTCTGATTATAGAAGCAATCAATGCTTATTGGAGAAAAGTTAGGAAGTGTAGACATAATAAAAATGAAGAAAAATTGCCCATAATTGAATCCTCAATATAATTACATGTATTATTTTGGCATTTTGGAAGTGGCCCATTAAGCCAAATAACACATGCATTTGTGTGTATCACTGGGGCTGGGGTCACACCTTCTGTGTATCTGGTACGACATATGCCATACAGTACACATCCAATCAATATCAGTTTTCTCTCTTCTTCTGGGGTCCCCTGGGTAGTTGCTGGATATTAGAAGATTCTTTGATTTCAGACTCACTACTGAATGCCAATTATTCTCCTTCGATAACACTTTATTGATAGGACAGCTATGCATTTTTGTGAAGCCATCTTGGTTCCAGTAATTTTTGGATGTTTTCTAGCATGCACTGGAGAAGTGTTTCTTCACACCAATTCGGACCTCCTGCTTGAGCCCAACCCTACTCTTCAATGAGGCCCAACTCTGGGTCAACTCTAGTTTGTCCTTGGATGACCATCCACACTGCAACCCTCAACACATGAATACAAACCCTGACTCACCATCACCTGTGAAGTCTCCAGACTCTGTGTCAAAATGGCCTAAGTTGTGACTAATGGAAATTCAATGATTTCTCATATTCCTAGGATGCTCTGCAGTCTTGTAAGCCTTTGACATGGCCTTAGAATGGCAATCTTTGCCTGCTGGGCAAGTATTCATGATGCCAACCTCAGACTGGGATCCTCTCGTTGGTAGAACCTGAGGCTATGGGGTCTCAGGAAGCAAAGTGTTGGGGGTATATTGAGTTATTTCTGATTTGCTGGGATAAGGAAATGTTTGGGAGCTGACTCTTTCAGTGACTCATATCATCTACTTGGAAAGAAAAGCTGGGCGAATGCCTAGTTCCTCATATGTCTGTGCCCCTTTCCTTGGGACTTCTAAGACCTCCAAAACTGCTGAGGAAAGAGGGATACCTGGGAGCTTGTTGTCCTGGGAATTGGTATAATGTACCTTCCCTCCCTTTTGTGATTCTCTTTTCTTCTCTGTAGAAAGTCCCTCCCTCAATGAATGATAACTTCTAGAACATTTTATGTAAAGGAAATCTAGTTTGTTACTGATTTCTGCAAAAATAGCTGCAATGTTGTAATCCCCTCCTAAAAATAATCCCCCAAAGGCTGACTTGGTGGCTTTTTAGCACTAAGTGTACTCTTAGAGATGGTGCTTCATAGAGTAGCTCATATTTCAAAGTAACAAACATCCTATTCCTTCCATCAGACTAATAAATAATAAATACCACCCAAGTCTAGATATATATGAAGGTTTGTTGTGCACTTTCTCTCTCTTTTTTTTTTTTTTTTTTGCCAGTTTATGTTTAGTGGTGCTAGGTTGAAATATCAAACTTGGCCAGCAAGGTCATTTGACCCATGATCTGTCATAACCTGAAACTAATAGCTTGTATTACTCCTATAAGTTTAAAATTTCATATATCACATCTCTCCCATGCACTTGACTTAAAACCAACCACCACACAGTGGCTGCTTGCAACACTTAGAAATATAGCACATTTATTATTTGATAAGTCTGAAACCTCTGGGAGAAGCTTGTTTATCAAGTTGGGCTTTATTGGGGGGCAACATATCCCCAAACTATTATTCTTTGGTTGCTATAGCATCTTTCCATCTCTCAGTACTTACTTTTCTTATAATTTAGGTGTATTCTCTATGGATTAACTCAATGGCCATTGAAGTTTATGCTCAGAAGAAATTAAGCATGGAACAGTGCTATTTGCCCAGATTTATTGACCTCTGTTGATTGATTTGCACAATTTTAGGCAAGACAATTAACCTCTATGGGCCTCAGTTTCCTTATATGTAAAATGAATGGGGTGTGCTAGATGCTTTTTTGCAAGGGCTTGTCAACCTGTACAACTCTAATGCAGTAGAATGTGACCAAAATTCATTTTCTCATCCCCTATTTGTTCATTAAAACTAAAACCTTAACTTAACGTTGGTGCTGGAGAGATGGAGTTGATGCTATTTTCTTAACCAGGTATATTCATCCATTTACTTGTTCGTTTGATTTTATTTAGATAGGTCTATGCAGTGGAAACAGAAACACCCAGATACACAGAGTGGCTTTTGTGGCATCATTGGGGCTCAGAACTTCACCCTCGGAATCCCATCCAGGAGCCAGGTGTGTGTGGCTAAACTCATGGGTCCAACTGAAAGCTTTTGTTCCACTGGTGCAGCAGGTGTGAGTGGGGATTGGCTCTGGGTCTTACACATGTGGATTAGCAAGGACACCTGTGGAGGACGCTGTTAGTGTGCACAAGTCCCCCTTACTGCCCCATGGGGAGAGTGCCTATCACATCTCCCTTCTGCTCCCTTCGCAGACACTTGCCCTTAGTTGGCTATCCTTGCCTCTCTAGGAGATATTTGGGGAGTTATGCACCTCCCCACCACCTGGGGGCAGCCAGTGGCCAGTGACTAACTGACAAATACAAAATGCTGGTCATTGTCACCTTGCCTCTAGACAGATATGGAACATGGTGTGGTGTAATTTACACTCCAGAGCTTCTGTGGGATAGGGTGAGCTGGGCAGGTCCTGAAACCACACCTCTGCTTATCTTTCCCCCCTCCCTGCCCTACTTCCCTCCCTGTCTCAGGGGCTTTTCCTGAGGGCACTTGTCAGTACATCACCAGTGTAAGAAAGACACCATCTCAGACTCTGCAGAAGACGCTGACTTGAGCAGCCATTACATTCGGCTTCTCCTTCTGTTGGGTGACATGGACAATGGCCTCAGCACGGGAAACTCAACCTGGCTTAGAAAGAAAGAAATACCTATGCTAAAAGTCTTTTAAATCTTGGACTTGCTAGATCTGTGTCTTCAATTTGGGACCTGTGACAATTTCCAAGGGAAATTTTTTCCCCATGCAAATGAGTATCTCTTGGATTAGGATTCAGTATTCCAGATACTGCTGGTTTGTTTCTCTTTGGAGTTTTTTGCCCCCAATAAACCCTTCCTAAGGAGCTGAGCCATCCCTCTTCCACCAGCTGCTCCACACCCCAAGCTGCTCACATTCTAGCTCACACCTTCATCAGCACCTGAGTTCTCAGCATTTGCCAAATCTGCTGTCTCTGAAAACCCCTTTCCCGGCTTCCTCCCAGAGTTCTCTGCCATTTCTTCCTGAATGTGCCTCATCCTGGCTTCAAACCCCAAGCCTCCTCCAAGGAGAAGGCTGCTGCCTGGGCTGTTGGCAGCGGCCTGAGTCCACTGATAAAGCAGGAGGGAGTGAGAGATGAAGGCTGAACGGGGATGGTGCTCCTTATATGCCACAGAAACCATGAGTGATGAGGACTGGATGAGAGACTCAGACTGTTTAGGCTGCAATGCGAAGCGGGTCACCCAAGGGCAGTGTGATTGCTGTGTCCAAACACTTGGCAAGCAATCAGAGAAAAGAGGAATGAGGCTTTCTCTGTGTGTGGCCAGAGGGCAGAGAGAGCACCAATGGGTGGGTGGGGGTTCAGAGACTGGCTATCAGCGGATTGGAAGGTGTTGTCTTAGAAGCTCAGAGGCCCCTGCACTCTGCCACCAACTCTGGCTGAGGCTGAGTGATTGCTGCTTGGCGATACTGGTGACAGGAATTGATGTGAAGTAAAGAGTTGGATTTAATGACCTCTAACATTGCTTCCGGACTAGGATTTAGCTCAGTTGGTAGAGCGCTGCGCTGCAGTCTCTGAGGTCCCGAGTTCAATTCCCAGCACCGCAAAAATGGGAGAAGGACCTGGCAATCCACTCCCAAGGCAATCCCGAAATAGTCAGCCATTGAAAACCCTATGAGGGTCACTATGAGTCGGATACCGACTCGACGGCACCTAACAACAACAAAACATTGCTTCCAACTCAGAGAGTGTTTGATCTCTTCCCTTACTGAATAGATAGTAGAGGTCAGAGGGCCATCGATGGAGGGCACTGGGATGAACTGATAATCGATGCTATCTAGCACATCCAGCCTGCAGAACCACCCCTTGCCTGATATTGTGCAGCTTCAAAGCTAAAGGTTTTAGATGCCAGGAATAAAAATGGTGCCATGTAAGAATCTCCAGAGATGAAAGAAAGGCTATTTCAGTTCATCCAGAGATTGTACGGGAGGAGCCAGGGATTGGAGCGGCTGTTAAATGACCTGGGCTGCCCAAAATGCATATGCACCCCAAAATACATATGCACAACTCCTTGAGAGGCAGTTCCTAGAGGAGTTTGTCATAAATTCTGGGGCTAGCACCAGCCCCTAAGACAGCATCTTGAGTTGTAGCTGGGTATGGCCTGGTTCCATTCGGAGGTCCAGGGAGACTGAGAAATATGAACAGAGAGAACTCTGGGGTTGGTGGGCTAGTGATAGACTCAGCTATAGGGGTGGGAAGGAGGCTAATCTGGCAAGGAGATTGCCTTGCGCAGGAGCTCTGGTGACAGATAACAAAAGCATATGCAGGCTAGGGAGTTAGGACAAGTGTTGGAAGGATGAAGGGGCTCTGGCACCTGAGATAATAACATAATGAGGTATGTTAGCCTCCAAGGTACAGTCACAGAACTTAGTGCCAGACAGGTGCAAATTCCAGGTTTGTATGACCTAGTGCAAATGACTGAACTCCTCCAATTTCCTGGTTTCCTCATCTGTAATACTGATGTTTCATAGGATTATTTGAAGTGATTGAATGAATCACTTCACTAAGTCCTCAGTTCAATCCCTAGCACCATGAATAACAGAAATATAATAATAATAATAATAATAATAATAATAATAATAATAATAAAACAACAACAACTAAAGCTTTCAGCATTGGCCAGATGTAGAATGCCAGCTATTCGTTGTTTTTGTTATTTTTATCATTAAGAAGATAAGGTGGTGATAAACATAGTGACAGTGCTTCTAGGAGCAAAGGAGGTTTTTTGTTTTTTTTTCTTTGGAAATCCATATTGTCAGTGTACACCTGCAGCTGTACCACTATGGCATCAGATCCCGACAGATCTCAGAAGCTAAGTGGGTTGAGCCTGGTTAGTACTTGGATGGGAGGCCACCTGGGAAAACCAGATGCTATATCCTTGAGAGAAGCACCTTGCAACCCACTTCCAAAAACAATCAGACATCAAAAACCCTATGAATAGCAGAGAAGCACTGGCAATAGTGCCAGGCATGGTACAGTGTTGGGGAGTGTTTCCTTCTGTTGTACATAGGGTCATTGTGAGTTGAACCCAACTTGACAGCACCTAGCTACAACAACAATAGTGTCAGTGTAGCATAAGGAGGTCTCAGAAGAGTGGGGAGAATGAGGTTGTGATCAAACCAGGGACCCAGCTATTGTTACAATGATCGAGCATAAACTACTGTACACACCCAGACTATGGCCAAAGTAGGATTCCTTCCATTTTTCCAGCACTGTGTACTTTTACAAAACTTGTTGATGGTTTCCAACATTTTCTGAGTATCCCATCCACAGTTCTAAGGACTTTACCTGGAGTAACTCATTCAATCTTCACAATAACCCCGTGAATATGTAGCTCTAATTGAAAACCGTATGAGGGTCATTATGAGTTGGACCTGACTTGATGGCACACAACAACAACAACAAACAATTTTTATATATGGAAAAATTTGAGGTTCAGAAAAGTTAAATGATGGGTCTAGAATTGCTTAGCTAGGAATTGGTGGGAGTGGGATTTGAACCAAGAAATCTGGTTCCAGATCTTCAGTGCTTTATAAGTTGCTACTCAATTATTACAATAATTCTTAGTAGTGGCCTATGTACCAATGTACCAGTTTCAGAGTTGAACATAGGTAAGGCTAAGAGAGGTTTAGTGAGTGGTACAAGTTTACTCAGCCAGAAAATAGCACCATTGGAGATTAGAGTTCATGTCTTCTCATTCCCTCTGAGGCTTCTCTGTAAAGGCCTCATGCTTCCCTGTGCAGGGTTGAGGTGAGTGAGGTCAGGCTGGTCATCAGCAGGTCTTCAGGTCTTAGCTCAAAGGGGATTTAGGACCAAGGCCCTCAACTTATCAGCATCCTCCCTTGGGAGCCAAGAGTCTGGAAGCGGCTGGTGCTGAAGCAGAGGAAGGGAGCACAGAGGAAGGGCGGCCCAGCTGCAGGACGCAGCTATCCACAGAGCCTTCTGGCTCTTATCTGCCTGCCTTCCCCTCATGGAGGTTAACAGAGGAGGCAAAGGCAGACCCAGCGCTGTGTGAAGAGTCTGGGGCTGCAAGACAACATTCCAGAATAATTCCTTTCAGCTACTATTCCAGCCTTCGAGGAGACAAGTCCCACAGATGGCACTAACAGACTCTGATTCTGAAGGTGGCCTTTTCCTATGGTGAATGTGCAGGTGGCCCGGGGCTGATGGCATATATCTTCAATGCCGCCGATTTCATAGGGAACATGGTGGGACACGGCACACCAACCTTGTGAATTAAACTTTCCCTTCTCTAGGGAAGATGGGCATCGGATCCTGCAGCTATGGTTTCTGAACATTGTAAGCACCACATACAGGAGCTGGGTCTGGGCCTGTGGTCATACTGACCTTTCACCTCTGCGGCTCTGCATTGGATCTCTGGTCTCGCCTACCCAGGAGCACACAGGTGGAAGGCCAGGCAGTCCCACGGCGCCCTCTCTCTGAAAGCTGAGGAGCTGGAGAAGCCTCTTCTTGTTGGGGTTTAACACCTGATGTTTCTCCCAGTTGCTAACTTGGGGGCTCAGGGGTCCCATTTTAGGAAGTGAGCATCACTTTCTGGATGTGATTCTGCCCTTCTATCTCCACTCCCTCACTTTAAATCTGACTCTGGGTGGCCAAAATGACAACTTTAAGAGAAACAGATGTGTTTATGGAACCAGCTGGCAAGAGCTTGGCATGAAGAGCTTCAACTTCTGCTACCGAATCGGTCACTTGATTTTATATGTTCAGTCTAAGTGTGCTCTGACAGACAAATTTGCAGATGGCAGAGGGTAAGAGCTGGGCTTAGCAGTGAGACTATCAATTCATATACTATTCAGATGACCTAATGATTGTATACTACAATAGTGTGTTTTCCCAGTGACCTTGGGCAAGTTACTTAATTCGATTTGGAAAGAATTAAATAATTTGTGGACTCTGTAGTGAAATCAGCCTCAAGCTGGGTGAGTTTCTTCTCATCCTTTGCTCACTTGCCATCCCCACCTACACACAGAGTTTTTGCCCTCTAATCTAGAGTTCCATTTTTCTGCCTCCTCCTCACTGCTCTGTGAAGTAGGGTTTTTTTTTTTTTTTTTTGAGGTTCCTTTGGATGGTATTCCCTTGTGTTTTCTCCTGCATCCATGGATGTGGTGATTGAGGAGCCTCTTGCTGGTGCAGAAGTGATTGGGATGAGGATTTAGCATGTCCGTGATGCTATACAGGGAATTTCAGATTCCCATTTCCTTCCTCAGAGCCTGATAGATGCCCATCCCTCTTCTCCTGGAGGGTAAACAGGCAGCCGGTGGAAGAGAAGTATCTCTACGGAGGGGAAGTACCTCCGTACTCTGTACGTAGTGTTTTCTAAAGTTTGGGCCAAGGCAACTTCTGCCTTCCTGGAATGATTTTTCTGGCAAAACACCTTCCATCCCCTGGGCCTGTTAGCTATTTCAGGGACATCGTAAGTGGCTATTAACAAATGTTGAGTTATGGCGGCAAACCTCTGGGAGTCGAGTGACATTCACATGAATCACAAGTAAGCACTGTGCAGTCAAGACTGCCACAGTGGGCTGGGATTAAACAAACAGGGACCACTGTTCTCCCTGGAGCAATGAGGCAAGGAGGCCACTCCGTGGAGCTTATGAAGCAGGACGCTGTTTCAGGACACAGTCTATTGCTGCAGGGCAGACAGATGCTCTCTGGTTTACAGAGAGGCATATTTCAGCATCATTTCTGGAGACGCTGACCAACACTCAGCATGTCCAAAGATCTACAGGCCAATCTCAGGGGCTGTAAGTTGCCCAGTCTGTTGATTCATTGACGTAATAAAACATCTTGTGAATGCTTCCTATGTTCAGGGTATTGTGCTAGGCTCAAGAGAAACAAATAAATAATATCCAGTCTGGAGATTCGAGGAACTCACAGTCTAGTGGGAAGGCTGAGCAGTAAACAAATGCATTACTTTACATTAAACAACTAAAATTTGCACAAGGGCCAGAGGCAGCAGAGTAGACTCTAAAAATCTTTCAAAAGGAGATAGTTACACTCTTCTTTTTTATATATATTTTAAATTGTAACAACCTCAAACATAATTGTTACAAAACAACACTAGTGTAAAGAATTCCTGTGTATCTTTTGCCAAAGGGCTGGGGTTTAGCTCAGTCCGTAGAGTGCTGCTCTGCACTCTCTAAGGTCCTGGGTTCCATCCCCGGCACCACAAAAATGGGAGATGGACATGGCAGCCCACTCCTGAAACAATCAACCATTGAAAACCCTATGAATAGCAGAGAACTGACATAGTGCTGGGCATGACACAGTGTCAGGAGCGTTTCCTTCTGTTGTATATAGGGTCGCTATGAGTCAGCCACCCAACAACAACGACATCCTTTACCCAGCAGTCTCAGTGGTGGTCCAATTTTGTCATTTAGGGCAAAGAATCCCATCCAGGGGTACTCATCACACTCAGTTGTCATGGTTCCCTTTTACTCTGAAACTTTCTCAGTTTCACCGTGATTTTCATGGCCTTGACATTTTTTTTTTTTTTAATAATTCAAGGCCAGTCCTTTCACACAACGATCTTCAGTTTAGGTTTGTTCAGTGTTTCCTATTGCTTAGACCCAGGTTGTGAATTTGGGGCTGGGATTTTACAGAACTGATGCAGAATTCTTGCTGCATTCCCTCCAGAGGTCCAGAAGCTCTACTTGTCACAATATGGATAGCGGTAACTTTTATCTCTTGATAAAGATGTGTTTTCCCAGGAGGTACTCTGAGGCAATGTAAAATTACATTTCTCATCTCCCTTTCACCCTCAAGTTTGATCATTCATTGATTTTTCTTCCCCAAATTATCAGTGTTCCTTGCCAAATGGTGGTTTTTCTAATTCCATCGTTCCTTCTACATTTATTAGCTGGATTTCCCAAATAAAGAGGAGCTTTCTCTTTTCCTTTTTATTCATTTATTTGTACCAGTATATTTTCACAGGTTTCTATTATATGCAGTGGGACATAGTCAGTTAACACCATTATTTACCGTATTTTGAAACCCAATCTCTCCCATGTTTGGGAAGTCCGTCCCACTGACATCTGTGTCATTTTGAGGTTTCCCTGTGTTCTTCAAACATTATTTTAGTTTCTGGCCCAGCCTGATGATCCAGGTTTACCTTCTTTTGCATTCTTCTGTCTTGTAATCAACCACTTCTCCAGCAAATTCTGGCTCCTTTTAGAGGGTAGCATTATTATTTGGGGATGGGATTTAGCTCAGTTGGTAGAGCACTGCTCTGCAGTCTCTGAGGTCCTGAATTCGACTCCCAGCACTGCAAAAATGGGAGAAGGGTGTAGCAATCCATTCCCAAGGGAATTCTGAAACAATCAACCCCATTGAAAACCCTATGAGGGTTGCTATGAGTCGGATATAACTCGACGTCACCTGACAACAACAACAACATTATTTTAGAAGCAAGATCCGGGTTCTAGGTGTGCTCACTGCCTTCTAGGGTGTCCTCCTTCCCAGGCTGTCTCAGGGAACAGAGACAGGAAATTTACACATTCATTTACATCTGCATCTCAAACTGTGGTCTACACAGACATCTCCAGTCCCAGGCCAATACCACAGGGCCATGCCAGCCTTTCTTCTTTGCATGTTGAGCCCTCATTTCCCTAGCAGTGAGAACCCTGTGCTCCATCATCAAACCATTTATTTACTCGCTCATTTCTCTTCAATGGAGCCCATCCCTGTGTCCCTCTGGGCTACCAATCCACCCAGCCTGGTCCCCATTGGGCTGCCTCCGGGCCACTCTTATCCCCCCTCATGTGTGTGCTGGCTATTATCAGGCTGCCTTCCTTCAACACTAAAATTGCCTCAGTCACCCCTAAAACATTTATGTAGTTTTTTAACTTCTAAAATCCAGGCTCCATGGACGGTAGAATCCAGATTCATGTGTTGCATTTGGCTCTTCTGTCCCTTTTAATCAAGAAATTCACTCCAACACCACACATAACACACAGCTTTTAAAATACCTTTATTAAAATACAATTCTCATGCCATACAATTCACTCCTATAAAGTATATTATTCTATGTTATTTGGTACATTCACAAAGTTGTGAATTTTAGAACATTTCATTACCCCCACAGGAGACCCTGTATCCATTAACAATCATTCCATTCTCTCAATTTCCTAGTCCTACTCTTCGGAAATCATTAATCTATTTTCCATCTCTGTACTGCTATTGTAGTTACATGCCATTGAGTTGAGTCTGATTCATAGCCACCCCTATGTACAACAGAATGAAACACTCCTCAACACTGTGCCATGCCGGGCACTATGTCAGTGCTTCTCTGCTATTCATAGGATTTTCAATTACTGATTGTTTTGGGAGTGGGTTGGCGGGTCCTTCTTCCTAGACCACAGCACCTGGTGTTCCCAGGTGGTCTCCCACCCAATTACTAACCAGAACCAATCCTTCTTTGCTTCTGAGATCTGATGGGATCTGATGCCAGGGTAGTATGGTTGCAGGCTCCATCTCTATAGATTTGCCTATTTTGGGGGTTTCATACAAAAGCAATCATACAATATATGGTCTTTTGTGATTAACTTCTTTCATTGAACATATTTTCAAGGTTTATCTATGTTATAACATGTGGCAATATTGTGTTGCCTTTTAATTACCAAGTAATATTTCACTCTATGGATAATCTACATTTTATTTATCCAGTCATCAATGGATGGGCCCTTGAGTTGTTTCCATATTGAGCCCTCTTCAATAATAGTAATGGTGCTCTTCAGACTTTTTTTTAGTATTATTGACTTTCAGAAGAAAATAGACGAGTTGCCTTATACAATTATTCCACATTATGAATCTGATTTTTCCTTGTAGTACCACTTAACTTGCTCTTCCCACCCCTGTACTTCTTAGAAAGTGGGAGTTGGGTTTAAGAACTCGAGGAGATTCAAGTTAATGTTTTCGGCAAGAAGAGAACCTAGATGAAGCTACATATGTCATATTGAATCATAGCAAGGACACAGTCTTGTCATCCTTCTCTTAACAACACTAGTTGTGATCATTTGGTTATGGTCGCACTACAAGGTCATTCCATTGCAGGATCTCTCATACTCAAATCATCTTCCACCATCATTCAGATGGCATTATAGCACCTATCAATGTTCTGTGTGTTTTAATATTGGAACCCGAATTAACAATTTCATTGTTGTTGTTGTTAGGTGTCATTGAGTTGTGTCTAACCCATAGCGACCCTTATAGGGTTTTCAATAGCTGATTGTTTTGGGGCTGCCTCTGGAGAGTATTGCCATGTCCTTCTCCCATTTGTGTGGTGCTGGGAATTGAACTCAGGAACTCAAAGACTGCAGAGAAGTGCTCTACCAACTGAGCTAAATCCTAGCCCAACAATTTCATTAGAGGTTGCAAAATAGTGATTTCCAATTCTATCACTCTTTCTATGTTTGTTAGCTGATGTCCTTTTGTGATGAAGAGCCTCCCCTCATCAACTGGGATCAACCACAGTCCCTCCTATGAAGGCAGGATGAATGCTTATTCTTGTCTTTTAATTACCAGTTTGCAGAGGATCGAGTTGGTGTGATAATTGCTGGGCTGGGCTTTGAGGAATTATTAGTTTCCAGATGGACACGAGATAAGGTATTTACCAGAGAGAGTTGCACAATGGCTGGAAAATGACTGTGGGTGGCAGAGGAGAGGGAAGGTTGGTAGGACTTCACTCAGCAGTAGCCAAGGCAACCACAGGCTCCCCCCAGATCCCATGGTATCCCAAGGTGGGGATCTTTATCTCTCACACATGATTCTCACTAGGCAGGAGTCTGGACAGGCTGGAGTGGAGGAGACAGCACAAGGGTTGGTGGTGCAGGGCTGTGGCCACACTGATCACGTGTCACAAGACAGATTCTTATTTGGCCCATTTGTTCACCTCTCCCTGGCCTCCCTGGTATCTTCCCTGACTAGAGCCCACAAAATGTGCTGCTGGCGAGAGTCCCTAGGAAATGCACTCAGCAGACCCTCCTCAATCTGGCAGCCAAAGGAGCACTCACAGGTCTCCTTGAAGTACCCAGATGAGCAAGGAGAGTGAAGGACTTACTGAGCACTTACAGGGTGGAGGCTAGGGTTGACAGGTTCTACTGCTGTGGGTCCTCCCTGTGACAACCAGGGGAGCTGCTTTCCCCAACTCATGTTGTCTACGGGGACTTTATGAGGCACAGAGCATGAAGGGAATTGTCAAGGCCTCATAGCCCTGGCCTCCTTCCCTCCCTCTTCTGCCATTCTGGGTATTGTGTAAAGGAAAGTTTCACTAGGAGGGCACAGAGGGGTGTGGCACAACTGGGAAGTTTCACGTCCTCCTGGCTGGGGCCAGGATAATTGGAAAATCCAACAGCTCACTGGTGTTGAGTCAGAAGAGAGGGATTTCTTTCTGGTGCAAAGGGGTCCTGAATGTGTGTGTCTCCTCAAAATTCATATGTTGGGACCTTAGCCCCCAAGGTGATGGTGTTAGGGATGGGATCTTTGGGAGGTGAACAGGCCATGGGAACAGAGTCTTCATGAATGGGATTAGTGCACTTTAAAGGAGGCCCACAAAGGACACAGTTAAAAGGCACCACTGTGAACCAGAAAACACATGGACACAGGTGGAAGGCATCACTGCGGATCAGAAAACAGGCCTTCACCCAAAAGCGAGTCTGTCAGCACTTTGATCTTGGACTTCCCAGCCTCCAGGACTATGAGAAAGACATTTCTGTTGTTTTTCTGCCACCCGGGGTGTGGTGTTTAACTATAAAAGCCTGAATGGAGCAGGGCAGAGCAGGCAGGCCAGTGCTCATAGCGGGGAGAGGCACCCAGTGGATACAAACACAGCTGTCCTCAGGAACCCTCAGCATCACTCTGTCCCTTCCCTGCGTCACTTGCCTCAGAGTCCACAAACAGAATTTCCTCCACACACCTGCCTCTGACCTGCCTCCACAGAATCACTAATTATCATGCATGCTAATGAGCCCAGAGAATTAGCACAGGGCACTGGCAATGATGCTTTCTGTGGGTGGATTTAAAGCTGCCTTCCTGGGAAAATACGATTCAGTCTGTTTGCTAGGAAAGCATCTCACAACCAAACAGCATGTATTCTCTAAGGTATCAGGTGCAAAAGACCAAGCACATACCTACAACGAGTCATTAATTCAGTTCATCCATGCAGGGTTGCTCATTCATTCTCTCATTTGTTTGTTCATTTTGCTTTATCCAAGATGGATAAGGCAGGTCCTCTATCCTCAGTGGAATCTCATACTTTTAGAGGTATGTGGATGTATGAACAAATAATCTTAATTAGAACCATTATGTGAAAATTATACATGCATGGAGGGTTATTGCAGAGGTGGGAGTGTTTATCCCGAAGGGGGGAATTAGGATGACTTCATGCAAAAGGTGGTGTTTTAGCTCCATCTTCAATAGGAGTAGAATTTTGACAGGTGAAAGAAGCTGGACCAGCGAAATATTCCAATGAAGCTATGAGCCAGGTTGGGGCAGGGTAGCTGCAGGAGTGGAAGATATGCTGCAAGGTAGACCAGAGACAAGCAAGGGGGCACCTCAAGATGCTCTAGGATTGTAGGCAATGGGGAGCTACTGAAAGCCTGCAATGACATAGTCGTATTTTACTGTCTTTTAGGACAAAGACTGATAAACTGGTTGAGGATGGTTGAGATGAGAAAGATGTTGCAGAGATGTGGTTTTTGATTGTTTTATTATAACAATTATTCTTATTATTTAAGAGTTCTGTTTTTATTGGATCTTTTACCTTTTAATAATCTCTCTGTGAAGTTCAAGTCCTTGGTGTGAATTACTGATTATACGGTGTAGGTCAACACTTCAGGTGGTGAAAAGCTTCATCATTGTGTGCTAAGGGAATTAATCAAGGCATAGAGGCAGAAGTTACTTCTGTGATCCTCCACATTGGAATCAGCTGGTGAACTATAAAAAATTCAGAGGCCTGGGTGCTGCCCAGAGATGTCTGAGTTGAAGTTTGAGTATCTGGCTGTCCTTTGATGGATAAATGGATAACGTGTGAATAGAGGGAGAGGCAAGGATATCATGGAATATAGCTCAGCCACAACAAAAATGAAGTCCTGTCATTTGCAACAGCATGGATGAGGCTGGAGGACATTATGTCAAATGAATTAATCCAGACACAGAAAGACAAATACCACGTGACCTCACTCAGATGTGAAAGCTTAAAGAGTTGATTTCATAACAGTAGAGAGTAAGAGTCAGTTGTGGTGGCGTACTCCCGTAATCCCAGCGAGTTGGGAGACAGAGGCAGGAGGATCTTGTATTCAAGGCCAGAGGCAGCCTGTGAGAGAAACCCTGACTTGATATAAAAAAAAAAAAAAAAAAAAAAAAAAAAAAAAAGCCTGGAGGTGCCGCTCACTGGGGAGTGCTTGCAAAGCATCTGTGAAGCCTTGGGTTCACCCCCAGTACAGAGGAAAAAAAAAAGCAGAGAGTAGAATAGTGATTACCAGAGGTTGGGAAAGGTAAGGGTGAGGGAGGATAGAGGAGGCTGACTAATTGGTATAAAGTTACAGTTAGGTAGAAGGACAAAGTATTAGTATTCTATAACACAGTAGGGTGACTAGTATGAACAATAGTTTACTGTATATTTTAAATAGCTAGAAGAGAGGCTTTGGAATGTTCCCAACACAAAGAAACAATCAGTGTTCAAGCTGTTGGATATGCTAGTTACCTCCACTAAATTATCACACATTGGAGACACGTTTCAAAATATCACACTGCGTCCCATAAATATGTACAATTACTTCATATCAACTTAAAAAAATAAGAAAGCTAAAAGCTTACTAAGTTAATTTTAATGCTTAGCCAAGTTTGAAAACTACTGGCAAGAAGATCCAGCAGAATGGAAGCTAAGCCCGCAGCTCGGTCTGCTGACCTGTTTCCTCCCACACTGTGCTGACCTTGGACCTGGCCCTTCCTTACCCATGTCCTCTCTCTAGCTCATCCTCTATACTGGCCACGCTCCTGCTTTCAGGGGCCAGCTGCCCATGGGCGGCCTGTTTGTGACTGCTTGGCCAAAGTTAGAAGACAATGCAGTTCTTGGCTTAGGATAACCTGATTTGAGCTGGCTGAGGTTTGCTGGCCAGAACTTAAAAAGTCGTGAGGTTCTGTTCTTGGAATTATCAATCAAGGGCTTTCCAATGTCTCCAGCAGGAAAAGCCTCCACTTCAGGCAAGGTATCCCATTTGGCATTGAAGCTCTGACCAGCCTATCCTGGGCCTCAAACTTCACTCTGCAGTCGCCAGTCTCTTAGGGCTGGCTGGTGGTTGGGGATAGCTGTTCAGTAAAGTAGGATTCCAAGTCCAGGGTGTTCTTTCTGGCCAGAGTGAGGGGCATGGGCAGTAAGGCCCCCGATGTGCTGTTGAGATGCAGGTCAGGGGCTCAGTAGTTTAAAGGAAGGGGTAGAATCTTAGCTCAGCTGTTGTCCCAGGAGGTTGTCCATCCCAGCAGTCAAACACAGAGCGTCCTGATGAGGTCAGACCTGAGTAATCCTGGGACCAGCATGAAAACAGACTTAGGTGTTGGGGTATGTGGTGCAAACTGGCCTTGCGAAAATGGTCAGGTCACTCGCTAACCCACAGCCACCCTGTCCATGTCTCTTCACTGGACTCAGGGCAGAATCTTCCCTCCTAGCTCCTAGGGTGCTCATGGCCCAGGCAGGGCTAACTCCTGCAGCCTCCTCTTTGCTGTGGTGGCCCTCAGTTCCTCTCTTCCTGCCTCTCCTTCTTTCCATCTTTGCTCACTGTGTGCCAAGTCCTTGACCTCTGTTTTCTCTCTCTGAGGACAAGTACAGGCCATCTAACTTGCCATTTAACTTGGACCTGCTTAAGGTAGCTGTCAGCTCTGGTGGGAGGCTGAGGTGGCCCCTTTCTGGGGACTTTGGGAACTTCACCCAGACCATTAGCACTTAAGGGTGGATGCTAGGGGTGGGAGGAGGCTCATGGAGGGAGGTGACATCTCCAAATCCCAAATGCAAATGAGTCATGCTTCACAACTCCCAAACTCTGAGGCTCTCTGCGTCATTCCTGGAGGCTTTGCCGTGTTGGGGCACTGGAGAATTCTGGAGGGCGTTCCACAGCAGGGAGGTGCTCCCTGTCTCGGCAAGCTGGAAGGCTACAGGTTCTCCACCCTTCCCTTTCGCCTACCTTGGCTGGACTATTCTCCACACTGCGGATATAAAGAAGGGCCCCAGCATCAGAATCAGAGTCAGTACCTGGAAGCGACTATACCCATGGAGAAACAATTTCCTTCTCTTAAGGGATTTTCAACCTTGGAACAATTGGCATTTGGGCCTGGATGATTCTTTGTGATGGGAGCTGGCCTGTGCATCATAGGATGCTTAGCAGGATCCTTGGTCTGTAATCTCCCCTCCCTAAATTTCTGGCTACCAAAAATATCTCTAGACATTGCCCAGCATCTTCGGAAGAGTGGTTTTCCACAGTTGGGAACTCCAGGTTTATCTGTAAGTTGGAATGAAAGCCCCTGTCACAGGCTTGTCCTCAGCTGTAAATAGGAGCATGTTGCAGGAGAAAGCACTCGGCACATGGCAGGTGGTCCTCCGATGGTTTCCTGAGGCCCAGGAAAGCTGTGAGTTCCCTTGGCTGCCTCACAAGAATGGCCTGGCCTGCTGGTGCCAGGCCCCATGAAGCCTCTGCCAGCCAGGTGGTCACTGGCTCTCTGGCACCTCTGCTGCCCTGGCCTGTGGCCATGCATGTAGAGTCAGCCTCCTGGGCTTCTGCTCCACAGTTCCAAGCCAGGGTTGCTCAGGGGCATGTGATGACATTCTCTCACTAGCTCAATGGGGCCAAGCTGCCCTGGGCCTGCTTCCAGGGCGCTAGGGATTCCCAGGAACGTGGAGAAGGGAAGACAGGGGAAAGAGCCAACATTTATGGAGCATTTACACAGCACTACCCCCAACCTGCCCAGAGAAACTTTGCCTTCCCCTTGTACCATAAAAAGAAAAGTAGAAAATAATCAAGAAAGTGCACGACCTTGGCAGGCAGAGAGAACTGAGTTCATACTCTTTCCACTGCCTCTAAAATGGGAAATAAATAAATTATGCATATTTGTATCATATCATATAGATATTTATCATTCTTTAGAATTAGTATGAACATTTAATTAAATTGGATAATGGATGCCCAGCACAGAGTCTGGCATATAATAAGTAATAAATTTTGGTAGTTCTTATCTGCTTTTCATAGATCATCTCTGTTTGTTTTTGGAATGGAGGGAGGCAGATATTAAATGGAAGCGGCCCCAGTCAGGGCCCTGATGGGTTCTGTGGGGCCTTAGGCTCTTCCCCAGAGGAAATTGTGTTCCTAGGGAGGCCTTGCTGTACCTGATCGCTGGAGGCCAGCGAAGCACAGGCTTCCAGGCTGGTAGTCGACATGTGACCTACTTTCTCCTATGCCTTCACAGGTTATAGGAAGCATTCATGCATACGCTGCCACCTGACTCGGCAGCCGCAGCGATAAGTAAGGAAGGCAGGTATGACTTTTGCTGTGCAGGTGAGGAAATTCATGCTCAAGGGAGTTGCAGGATTTTTCCAAAGTCATGCTTTAGAGAGTGGCAAAGTCAGATCCTAGCCAGAGTTGGCCAGACTTTTTTATCCCTGGTGTTAATGAGGGTACTTGTGTCCTGTCAGAGGCATTATGATCCTCCTTCCTCAGACAGCCCCAAGACCAGTCTCCTGGGGAGTAGTATAAGTTACCTCAAATTCTATGATGGCACCTACAACAGTCACCAAAATTTCCAGACATGTCTCTCAAGAGAGCCAGATTTCCCAAAATCCCCTACACATGAATGAAGAGGCCAGATTCAAAGGAGCTCACCAGTGGCTCAGCACTCGGACTTTCAAATGCTCAGATCCTGATTCTCAGATCTTCCGTGGCCTCTTCCTGACCTGGTCCCTTTGAGCAGTGGTTCTCGGCATGGCCCCTGCCCACAGACCCTGAGTCTGAATGGGATGAGAGGAGGGCCCTGCAGAGGCACAGGCTGAAATGGTCTCCCTTGCTTTTGTGACCAAGTGTGAGGTATCTGCAGGGGATCTGGTGACAGGATTCAGGCTCAGAAAGATGCCACTGGCCAGATGTTGCTGAGGAATGCTGCCCATGCTGTTAGGGGACCACAAGCTGGCTTCCCCCAGGGACAGTGGGGTGACTGGCAGAGCTGAGCCTGGGCTGGTTATGCCCCTGGAGCCTCTGAGGCTGAGCTAGGGGGCAAAGATCTTCATGTGGCTACTGGTAGGTCCCCATGGTCCAAAGGATGAGAGAAGGATGTGTTAATCCATTCCTGAAGCAATCCCAAAAGAATCAGCCATTGGAAACCCTACATAGGGTGGCTATGAGTCGGACTGGATTCAATAGTACCTAACAGCAACAGCAACATGGCCCAAAGGAGGGGAGCTGTACTGACACCCACGTGAAAATGGCTCCCTGGGGCCCATGCAGTGGTGTTGGGAGCTGGTGATATATCCAGAGAATACCATAGCCGACTCAGAGCAGGTGTTTCAAATGGCTCTGCCCCAGCCTCTCACTCCCTGGTACACACCATTCCCATTGTCAGATGGCTTCGAAACCATCCCCAACACAGCCCTCAACAAGTCACTATTTTCCCCAATTAGTCAGCAACCCTCTGTTATCTCCCCAGCCTGCACTTCCAGGCTCAGCTTCCAATTCTTCATGGTATAAGCCCTAAGTCAGCTCGGACCTACCATTTTCTCTTTCCTGAAGGTGTCCTTGCTCACTGTCCCCTCTGCTTTGCTTGTCCAATTCACTTTCAGAATGTGGCCCTCTTCTCTCCTTTGTCTACACTTGTTGAGTGTCTGTTTGTCCCACAATGTCCAGTTTTCATGCAGCTTTCTCTGTGACAGCTTCCTGGGTCTCTCCCTATCCCCATGCTCTTCCCTTGGACTCCTCTTCTCCCTCTAAGGAGTGCCTTGGCACATAACTTCTCTTAGGGAATTAATCAGAGTGGCCTTATAATATATGTACTTAGAAACTGCCCTTCTCTTGACACCCATTTCTTCATTCCAAGGGGAGTTTGTGGAGCATCTCTTTTATTTTTGTCAGTCACTAAGGAATGCATGGGTTACACAAGGATCAGTAACATGCGGCGCAGCCCACAGTCCAAGTGGGAAACAAGTACTCTAACCAACTCATTATGGAGTGCAAAGCATCATTGAAAAGCATTCCAAAGCTTAGAGGAGAGTCATGGGCATCGAAGCCTCTCAGAGGCCAAAGATCTCTGAGCTAGGGCCTACATCTTTCCCGTCTGTTCCCTTTTGGGATAGAGAAGCTTCCCAATCAGTGTGTATTGCATCAGGAAGAGGCAGATGTAGGTTCTCCATTCTTGAGCCATTGGCCACCTGCCCATGACAATTGTTCTGTGTCATAACTGCTTGCCTTTCCATGTAGCTATGAGCCCCTGGGAGGCAGTGGTTGAACCTTACTTCTCACTGCCCTAGCTTCAGTCTGCACAGAATGAGAGTCTGATGGAGCTTCCGTAGACAGAGTAATGGGTGGCAGTGATTGTCCCTTAGTAATTCTACCTTAGAAAATATGTGAAAGGCTCAGTTAGATCATTCTTCACAATGTGCAAATGAATTAATCCTTCACCCCACAGACAGCCCAAAGGGTGCAGAACCGCCCTGAAAATGACAAGGTGCAGGTTCTCACAATGGCTTTATTGTCACCTAGCTGGGCCCTCTTGGCTGTTGGATGATACTGTTTCCTGTTCTACTGGGCTGGCTTCCTGTCTGGTTAATTGCAGCCTTCCCAGGTCCCTTCTGAGTCAGGAAATGGTGTGTCTTGGAGGACAACATCTGGCAGTAGCCTTCTCCCTGTGCCTCATTCACTGGTGATAGGATGCCCCCTCTGGTAGATTGGATTTGAAAGGTGCTTTTATCTGGGAGTCCAAGAATATTGGATGTAGCTATGTTTTAGGTATCCAGATATAAATGCTTCAGTGGCCAAGAAAGCTAGGGGGAAACCTGGGCAAAATAAAACGGCTTACATTTCTTTTCTGCAGGACTGACATCAGCTGTGGCTGACATGCACTGAGAGCCTCCAGAAGGGTGAAAAATGCACAGTGATGTTCATCCTTAACCAAGAAACTTTCAACATTCCAGAGAGTACCTTTGGGAATTATCCATCTCAGGCATAGGATGGAACATGGCCTTTTAAGACCTTGGAGTAGGTTCCTTGCCTGTGATACATGTATATGTCAAGGGCAATCATGTCCTACCAGAATCTCCTAGGTTGATTCTGTCCAACAACAGTTCCCCAGAAATTCCTTGGACTTTACAGAAAAAAAAAAAAAAGCAAAACAAACAAACAAATAAACAACAACAAAAAAAAAAAAAAAAAAAAAAAAAAAAAAAAAAAAAAAAAAAAAAAAAAAAAAAAAAAAAAAAAAAAAAAAAAAAAAAAAAAAAAAAAGAAAGAAAGAAAAAGAAAAAAAAAAAAAAACCAGAAAGAGAATTCCTGGCTTCAAATTACAGAAAGGCCAAAATCTTATAATAACTTCTCTTAAGAGCACATGACAAGGTTAGTTACCTTGTAGGAGGGATGAGGCAGGCACAGCTGGCCTTGGATGGACAATGATCTCTGTCAGTCCTCATTGGAAGGGTGTAAAACCCACCCCCGGCCTCATAGGGCCCTTGTTGTTGTTGTTAGGTGCCGTGGAGTTGGTATCCTACTCATAGAGACCCTCATAGGGTTTCCAATGGCTGTCTGTTTTGGGATTGCCTTGGGAGTGGATTGCCAGGTCCTTCTCCCATTTTTGCGGTGCTGGGAATTGAACTCAGGACCTCAGAGACTGCAGAGTGGTGCTCTACCAACTGAGTTAAATCCCAGCCCCCCATAGGGCCCTTAGGAGAATTGAAAGGATAAAGTCTGTCATGTAACAGTACTTGATGTGCCATACCTGTAAGCGATAAAAACTAGATTCATTCATTCTTTATTCTCACAGTTGACAGGGCCTTGACTTTTGGGAGAGAGGGTGGTGCATCAAGCCACAAACTCATCTTTAGGTCATTCTCTTCCTTTTATTTGTATTCACCTGGCTGGGAAGCCATGGAGTTCTCATCACAGGGAACCACCCATGGATATGAAAAGCTAACTGGCCCTAACTACAGGACAATGAAATCAGAATTTATGGCAGTGGGGCCAGGGCATTTGGGGTTTTTCTAAAGCTTTCCTGGGAGTTCTGATGTGCAGCTGGAATGAGTAAGACCTGAACAACCCTCTTTACTGATGCAACCTCATTCCCTCCCCCCGGCTTTCTATGGGAAAGAGAAAGAAACCAACATATCATCTTGGCTTTCAGGAGCAAGGCACCAAGAAATGCTTTAAAGAGAGTGCTAGGGGCCACAGTTGTTGTTGTCTTTAGGTGTCAACAAGTCATGTTAGATTCATAGCAACCTTTATAGGGTTTTCAATGGCTGATTATTTCAGGATTGCCTGGGGAGTGGATTGCCATGTCCTTTTCCTGTTTTTGTAGTGCTGAGGATTGAACCCAGGTCCTCAGAGAGTGCAGGACACTCTACCAACTGAGCTAAACCCTGGGCATACCCTTCTAGTGCTAGAACTTCTCCCATAAGTGTGAGGTAGGTAGGGCAGGGCCTGTGTTCCCTCTCCATCTTACAGATGAGGAAACTGAGGCTCTGAGAGGTTAGGGGCCTTCCCAAGGTCATTCAGTAACATAAACAGGCCCCTCCCCTCTCATCCCATTAAGTGCTTTGCAGGAGAAATCAGGAGGCATGAAGCAGGTGGCCCTGGGCAGACATGAGAGGGCCCAGGGAGGTGGTGGGTCCTCTGCTGCCTCACTGTACCTGCTGGTACCCAGGCCCTGGGGACTCCCTATGTCAGGGGTCTCTGGGAATTTTGTAAGTGGGGCTTCTCAACAGGAGTATGGATTGGGCACAGTGGCATCAAACAGCTGCTGGTGTCAGAATATGTGACTCCTCCTCCCCCACCAAATCACCCCTCCCAGATTCAGTTACTTCTGTGGTCTGAGCCTCTTACACCCCACTTCCTTCCCTTCTCATTATCTACTTTCTTCCTTCCTTCTTCCTTTCTTTCTTCCTGTCCTTCCTTTCTCAAACACTTAGGAAGATTGCCCGAGGCAGTAGGTCCTGTGCTAGGTTTTGGGGATGCGATGTCATCATCATTTTGTAAGTTCCTGGCTGCCATGCGTGCTTTATATTCTCTGTGTTCACTCTTTCAATTCTTACAATAGCCTTGCGAGGGAAGGAGTATTATAACCTCTTTTTACAGGTGAATAAGTGCAAACTTCAGAGATGTTGGGTAATTTCCCCATGGTTACACAGCTGGCATAGGCAGAGCTGGAATGGTCCAAAGGCTGGAATGCTCAGCACCCAGGAGGCCAGGTGGGCGCCAGCACACTTCCAGCCCATGCTTCACTTGGCACCATGTCCTCTCCTAACAATCACGTTCCCTTCCTTGAATGACAGTTCCCTGCATTCTTGAGCTCAGCCTTGCCTCCCCAGGGTGGACTTGGGTGGCCTCTGGCTGCCTCTTGCAGCTGTTATTGGAGAGAGAATATGGGAGAGCAGAGGCAAATGGCTGACCCCACTAAAAGGGAAGATGTGTATTCAGGTAGGGAGGGGCCCCTGTACCCCATGCCTTCCCACTTGTTTCTGGCCACAGATTTTTGGACCAAACTGATTACTGCATGACTGGTTTGAAAATGGGGGGAGGAGGAGGCACCCCCATTCAAACTGAAACACTGGGCTGTGGGATCACAGCCCTGCTGGGACCTGGCATTTTAGAACACATTCTAGAATGCTAGAGAGTGTGTGTGACGAGGGTAGGGGGGACTCCATAGACCATCTCAGCTTCCTCCTTATAGAGTTCAAAATGAAGTGAGGGCCGAGAAAGAACAGAGTCAGTGTGGCAGGAGGGAGACTCCAAAGAGGGGAGCAGAACCCCTGCTTGTAAGTCCTTTCTCCTACTTGAGAAGCCCTGAGTCTTATCCCTCCATTTGTCTTCTTGGCTTTTTGCCACAGAAACCATGATCCTGGAAAATAAGCCCACTTTTCCTTAGCAAACCTAGGCTGGGTGTTTGTGCCCTGAAGCAGCACCTGACTTATGCAGAGGCTCTGGGCAGTCAGAGGCAGGTTGTTGTACCTCCTGGCCCTATGCCCTTCCCCTGAGTTTCTGGTACACCCTCTGAGGGCCCTCTTGGTCCAAGTCAGAGGGTGGAAGATGTGGGAGGGGCCTGTGCCTCCCATCAGGGATGTCCTTTTCCAAGGATGGATGTGGCTGACTGCTCAGCGTGTCGTTGGTGCACCAGCTTCACTGGCATTCCCTGGGAGCTGGTTAGAAATGCAGAGCCTCAGGCCCCATCCAGAGCACGGGAGCAGGCTCTGCATCTTCACAAGGTGCACATTCAGGTGAGAGAAGAATGCACACTCCAATCTGGGCACCCTTGCTCGGCCAGGAAACCCCATCTGTGCTTTGCAGAGGGTAACCACGGCGCTCCTGACCCAGTGCTGTAGCCATATCCCAACAGCTAGGTCACAGTGGTTGATAAGTAATGTGTCAGTAGACTGGCCAGAGAATGGGAGAGAAGCATGGAGGAGACACACCAGCCCTGGAAATCACTAGCCCAGAGAGGACTCACTTACCTTCCATTTACACACCACTGGGCAGAAAGCTCAACCCAATGCCAGCTCAGTGGAGATGGAGGCCAGTGAACCCATGTGTCTAACAGGAGGCAAAATGGCAGCATCTTGACTACCTTGGTACACAGTCTCCTCCCTACTGTCTGGCTTCTCTCTGAACCCAGACTTCCTGAATCTGAGCTCCACTCAGATCCTCAACTTCCACAGTCCTGGCCCATTCACAGCCCATGTCCAGGTGGCTACATCATCATGGCACCTCCCAGGCCTGGGAGCCCAATTCCACAACATACTACCTGTGGGGCTGTAAGCCGCAGAGTCATATTATGCTTTAACCTCCTCCTTCATAAGACAAGTGGCATCACCTCTCCAGAACCCTGTTACTCACCAGTTAAAACAGTGAGTGGGAGCTGAAATGCCCCAATCCCTAGATGCATGGCAGCTACAAGGGGCCCCGCCAGGGCAGCTGGCAATGTCATTTGGGCACTGTTTCAGACTGCCCTTGTTCAAGACCAGTTCTCCAATCACCTGGAGATCCCAAGAGCTACCTAACATCCTTTAATAAATTACTTTTCTGATTAAACTAGCCAGAGTAGGTTCTGTGGAATTGGCACCATCCCCAGGATTGCATTAAGACTTTCGAGTGTCTTCTGATCAAGGAAGAGGTTATAATATCTCATCATCTGCAGCCATTGTGACTCAAAATAAAGACATAAGACCCCCTCACACACTCATGTGCAAACACACATGCATTGTGTGCAAAGACCTGAGCTGGGTATTAGAGACACTCTAGTGCCAAGGCCTGGCTATCCAGGAGACACTGAGCCAATGAAGCAGGCAGAGAGTAGGCAGATGATGCCATGGTGTGCCAGGCACAATACAAGTGAGGGCATACAAGCCTACCTTGGGACACTGGGGAAGAATAACAGGAGTCTACCCTGGGGTACAGGGAAGGCTTCCTGAAGGAGGTGACTCTTACAGAGGAAGGGAAGGAAAGGTATTATAAGCAGAACAGATGATACACATCAAATTCCTGATGTGTAAATGAGCAGGACATATCCTTGTGAGCCAGGATATGGGGAATATTGGGAATTGTTAAGGGCTGCATGTTGATGTCCCCTCAAATTCATATAGTAAAACCTGAACCCCCAATAGAATGTGTGGTGGTTAATCTTAATTTTCAACTTGAGTGAATTGAGAAATACCTAGGAGATTAATAAAGCAGACCTCTGGGTATCTGTGATGGTGTTTGCTGAGGGCTCTGAACTAAAGAATGGGTTGATTTCTTGATTGATTCACAATATGATGGCATTATTGGAATAGGGTGAAAAGTTGAAGATGGGGCTTAGTTGGAGGAAGTAAGTCACAAGGGATGTATCCTTAAGGATATATTTTGCCCTAGCCCCTTCCTGTGTTTGCTCCCTCTCTGCTTCCTACCTGCTATGATGTGGTCTGCTCTGCTCTGCCACATCCTTGCCACCATGATGGATTGAAACCACCGAAATTGTGAGCGCAAACAATTTTTCCTCCATTAAATTGTTCTTTCAGACATTTTGGTCACAGCTAGGCAAAAGTAACTGATACACAATGGTGTGAGGAGTGGGGACTTTGGGAGGTAATTAGGTTCAGAACAGCTCGTGATCATGATTGGAGCAGTGTCCCTCCAGGAAGAGAGACTAGAGCACCTTGTCTCCACCACAAGAGGATATGGGAAGAAAACAGCCACCCGTGAATGAACAAGAGGATCCTCATCAAGAGCCTGACTATTCTGGCTCTCTGACCTTGGGCTTTCAGCCTCCAAAACTGTGAAAAATAAATATTTGTCTTTTGCCTCATCTATGGCATTCTGTTGTACTAGCCTGAATTGACTCTTCCAGGAACTGAAGCTGGACAAGTAAACCAATCAGATTAAAGACATCTTTGGCCACAAAGTTAAAACATTTGGCCTCCCTCAAAAAGGCAGGGAGGATCCATTGAGGGAATATAAATAAGCAAGTGGTATCACATATCTTTGTTTTAGAATGACCTCCTTAGCAGTACTAAGGAATATAGATTAAAGGAGTTATTTATAGTACTTTGAATCTTAAAAATATCGTTGTACAAATCAATGATGCTAAGGTACATGAAGCAGCTTTTAAATTGCTTAGCAAGTATATTAAATATTATAGAAATAACAAGCAATAATACCTGTTGAGCTTTTACAGGCTGCCAGGTGTTGTGCTAGGTGCTGTCCATGAGTTAATTCTTTTATGTGACTTCTGTGTGTCACTTTTCTCATCTGTACATGGTCAGAGAAATACTCCCAGTTTTACTGGCTTGCTATGCAGATAAAATGACTTCATATTTTCAAGGAGCATTGGATGATCTCTGAACCAGGTCAGGACTTCCATAAAGCTCTCTGTGGTCACAACAATCCTATAAGGTAGGGTACCACTGCTCCATTTACTAGATAAGGAAGCGGAAGCTTGCAGGACCCTTCAGGTTATAAATGACAGCTATAGGGTCAGACTTGTGGCTGATGATTTTGCGCTCTTAGCTAATAGACTGCCTGTGAAGTCATTGTCACTGTCAGGATCAGAGGTCAGAGCAAGAGGGGTGGGCATCACCACGCTGCCTCCCAGGGCCTCCAGAACTGCAGGGAGCTGATGCTATTCCCAAGAGCTGGGCATCTTCTACTTCCTGGAAATCTAGGAAGTGGGGACAGGAGGAAAGGAGGAAACAGACCATGGCATTCCTGACAGAGCTGAAGAGGCTTCCTCCTGCCTGAGCTGAGCAGTCCCCACTGGTTTCTGAGGGTGGTGCCGGATGTCCTTGACCTCAGTGGCCCCACGGGGGCTGCAGGGCCACTGTGCCTACCTGGCATCCCGGCAAGTGTAGAGCCTCTCCCCAGCTTCGGCAGGGAGGATCCTAACAGGCTGCTGGTGGGACAGAGCTTCCTATCACCCTTGGGGAAGGCCAGGCCCTAGGGCTGTCTAGATGCTTGTCATAGGATGGACTAGGCTCATTTTCTGCCCACTTGGAGCGTTTGGCAACCTGGAATCCCCTGGAACCATTGACTGGGAGCGTTGAAGCCTGGCTGCATGAATTTTTGATGGACTCCCCTTCTGAAGATATTGGTGTGCCCTTGAAGGTGGATAATTGAAATTCAGATTTGGCTATTCTATTGCTTTGCGATATTCTTTATGAGGCTGCTTTGCGTTTCCCGGTGACTTGGTTGCAGCTTTAGTGACTCCATTATGGAGAAAGATATTGATTTGTCAGGGTGGTGTCAGGAGCACTGCTCTGATGAAAATTGATTTATCTCTCTCTGAGCAGCTTGTGTTTTTAATTCGTCTTTGCCTCCAACAAGGTGTGGGGTGGGAAGCCAGTGAGGGAGGGCACCTCCCCTGCCAGGGCTCTGTTCAGCACCACACACAGTAAATAAGGCTCGAGGTACAGCCTTGGCTACGGCTTTATGTTCTGTGCTAAGGAGATAAAACAACTCCTCCTTTGCCCCTGCGAGGGTTTATAACATTTGTGTTCATTCCTTCCTCCCCTGACACAGACATACATAGCAAGGTGTGACACATGAAGACCTTCACTCCCACAGTCATGGGAGAATGCCTCTCTCTCTCTCTCCCTCCCTCTCTCTCTCTCTCTCTCCTTACGAAACAAGTCAATACTGAAGTGGCAAGTGGAACCAGGGAGGTCTCCATTTGCATGCTGATGAACAGCAGGGAATACTTTTAATTGTGCAACTTCATGGGTTTTTGGCTTGTCTACTTCTTCACTGTGGCAGTGTGGTGGGGTTTGCATGCCTGAGCAGGGCCATTTGACTTGACCACTTTCGAGTTGTGTGTGCTGGACACTTAGTAAACCTCTGAGACTCAGTCTCTTTAATAGGACCAGGAAGATGATGATGCTTGATGGACAAGATTGGGCAGAAAAGGAAATGGACCAATGCATGCAAGTTCTCAGCATATTGCCTGCCCCCAAATAATGAACGTAAGGGTTAAAAACTAGTAAGTAGAGCTGGGCGCGGTGGCGCACACCTGTTATCCCAGCGGCTGGGGAGATGGAGGAGGGAGGATCGCAAATTCGAGACCAGAGGCAGTCTGTGTAACTTAGAGAGACCCTGTCTCAAAAAGTAAACAAATGGGCTGGGCATGCAGCTCAGTGGTCCAGCACTTGCAGAGCATGCAAGCGTGAGGCCCTGGGTTCAACCCCAGTACCACAAAAAACAAAAACAAACAAACAAACAAACACCAGTAAATAAAATAAGGAAAAGGCAAGAAAGACATAGAGGAAAATAAGAATTATTTGTTAGGTACATGCTCTGTGACCATGATTTGGTCATACACAGAACAGAGGTGGCCTCTGCACCCAAGGCCCTTAGTGTAGTGGTGCAAATATGCTGTGCCTGAGGAAACTCTTTCTTCCAAGGCAGAGAAGGGCACCATGGAAGAAGTAAGGATGACAGAAGACAGAGTAAAAGTTGGTTTCACAAAGAACAAGAGCAAGGCGAAGGCATTAGAAACAGTAGATGAAGTCCCTTAAATGAATAACACCAGTTGATCCTGGAATATTCCAGTATTCTTGGAACAAAAGGTGCATGTGACTGTGGAGCAGGAGGTGATGTCAGGGTGGTAGTGACAGCCTTTATCATGAAGGGTCTTGAATGAAGGAAAGGAGCTTGGGCTTCTTTGTCAGTCTCCTGAAGACTCAGAGGAGGCGAACCATTGCATGGTTTTAATAAGAGGAGCTGCATGATTAGAGTGGGGCTTTGAGAAGACCCCTCCAGCTGAGGCATGGATGGCCATTGCGGGTGCTCACACATGTAGCAGGAGCACTCACTGGAAGCCCTTTCTAGTAGTCAAGGTGGGAAGAGAAAAAGACTGAACTTAGGGCAAGATGGTGGGCATAGAGCACAGATAAACAGGGATGAGAGGGAGAGGCCTCCCTGGGCTGAGCCTGGCTAGGGGACTGAAACGTGAGAGGGGCCAAGTCCTGCTCAAGTGGCTGGAAGATGATGGCTGAATTTACTTCCTAGAGCTGACAAAATACCCCCAACTTGGTGGCTTAAAACAACAGAAATTTATCTTTGCACAACACTGGAGGCTAGAAGTTCAAAATCAAAGTGTTGGCAAGGCTGAACTTTTTTTTTTTTTTATACTGGGGGTTGAACCTAGAACCTCATGCATACTTTGCAACTCCTCTACCACTGAGCTGCACTTTCAGTCCATTTTTTACTTTTTATTTTGAGAAAAAGTCTCACTAATTTATGCATGCTACTTCTGACCTCGAACTTTTGATCTTTCTACCTCTGCCTTCCAATTTGCTGGGATTGCAGGCATGTGCCACCATGCCAGACAGACAGGTGTATTCCTTCTTTCATCTGTAGGGAAATCCTTCCTGCCCATTTCTGGTTTCTGATGGTGCCGAGAGTCCTAAGCATTCCTTGGCTTGTGTATGCATCCTTCTGATCTCCGTATTCATTGTCACATGGCTGTTTTCTCCATGTATGCTTCTGCTCCTCTTCTGCTCAATTTGAATTAAGGGCCCACCTTATTCTAGTATGACGTTGTTTTAACTAGTGACATCTGCAGTGATTCTGCTTCCAAATACAGCTGTATTCAGAGGTACTGGGTTTTAGAACTTCAACTTATTTTTCTTGGGGACACAATTCAACCCATAAAAATCTACCCTCTACCTTCCTCCAATTCATATTCTTCCTACATGCAAAATGCATTCATTCCATCTCATCCTCAAAAATATCCATCTTGCTAGCATTAATTCTGTCTAATACCTGTATGAATCACACACACATGATACTGTATCAGATTTCCACTGAACTGGAAGAAAAGCAGGAGCAGATGGGAGAGGTAGAGGAGGGAAGACTTAGGAGCTCAGTTTTGGGTGTGACATGGAATGGAACCTCTTAGAAGGTAGCTGGATACTTCATATTCTCATAACCTCATTATCCGTTTCCACCATCATTATCAAAAAGGCATCAGGAAACCTCATGACCAAAACTGCCATTGCTTTAGGAGCAGACCTACACAGGAAATGATGGGGGCCAGACAGCAAAAAGAAGAAACAAATAAACAGACAGAATGGTGTAAGTGTGGCAGCCAGTTAATGGTAGACATTAATTAATGGTAGACAATTAATGGTAGACATTAATTTGTCTCTTCATTGTATATTATCTCTCAGTGCTCACTCGGTATCAAGCACTGTGGGAAACTGCAAGGTAAACCATTCATAAATCCTGTCCTCAGGGAGCTTACAGTCATGACAGGATCTGTGGCTGGGCAGGAGTTTATGGTCCACAAATAGTTGTAAAACAAGGCAGAAAGTATGGACCAACAGGAGTGAACTGAGAAGTTGCTGTGGGAATTTATAGAGGAGGGGAGTGATGTCTCGCAGGAGTGAGTGTGTGCATGCATGTACGCCCCTGCAGATGGAGGGAGCTCCCAGAGGAATTGATTTCAAGCCACAAAGGGATAGGGTCAGGGAAACTGGATTTACAGGCACATAGAAGAAAAGATAAAGTGGGAGATTACCTAAACATTAGCCTGGGACCATAATTCATTGAGAAATAAGTATAAATACTGAACTGCACCTGGCATAAGGAAATCAAGCTAATAAAGCAGGATTTGTACTTACATAGTCTCACCTGATGCTCTTAATAGTGTTATGTAGAAGGGAGCTTGCGGTTCCCATTTTCAGATGAGGGAACAGAGGCCCAGGAGTGCTTAGTTGAATATCAAGCTCACACAGTTAGTAAATGGCAGAACTGGAACACAAATAAATGTCTTTTGGCTCCAAAAACTAGGATCCTTCTGCCTGTTTTCCTCTGTTACTCTTTTCCCTTTCTTCAGTTCTCAGATTGATACTTGTTTCCTTCCTAACACGAAGCCACAAGGAATTCTGCAGGTTCCATCCTAGGAGCCAAGACTGGGGACCGGAGTGGAGGCGGCTTAGAGATGAACCTTTTAGTGAGGCTGAGATAGGCATCTCTCCTGCCACATCTCCTCTGGGCCCTAGCATGGGAAACTGTGGAATGACAAGAAGCAACGTCTCCCTAATGCAGTCCCCATAGGTGATCACCTGGCTGTCAGTGCAGTGGACACAGCATGGGCAGAAGAGATTCCTGTGCATGCTCAAGGCCACATTAAGCTGCTTCAGAATTTAAAAGTTGGACAGAAAAGCTGACAAGCAACCATCCTTCTGGTGGCTGCCAGACAGCCTTCACCTCTTACAGGAGACTGCAGATGAGTGGGGACATAACTGCCTCCTGCAGCCTGGGGAGAGCTGGCTCAGCAGGCTGGAGCAGGATGGCCAAGAAGTCTCAGCTCACAGGCCAGACAGTCCTGCCCTATCTCCTGACCCAGGCCAACCTTGATTCCAGCAGAGGGGACCTGGTCAGAGACCCATCAGTAGTCATCATAAATCCGCCCATCTCCAGGAAGACCGGATGCACATCCTGCTGGCAGTGGCCTGGAGCCAGGTGTCTATGTCTAACAGGCAGTGTGTTATGACTGCACTCTGTCAGACTTAATGGAATCTTCTGGAAGAAGCCTAGGGTGAGGAATTGTAGGATATTAGTCTTTGTCTCCTCCTCCCCTCCAGCTACACAAACACTCACACCCTAAAGAGAACACAGAAAAGTATACTAACAATAATGACTCTCCACTGTCAGTTTTTAGTATATGTGAGATACTGTTCTGAGCCTCCTAAATACATTAACTCACTTAATCCCCTAACATTATGAGGTGGATACTATTAGTATATCTATTTTATACATAGGAAAAATGAGGTTTAGAGAGATTAAACTCTACGGTTAAATTACAGTTTGCTGATGGCAGGGTAAAATTTGAACCAAGGGCTGGCTGTCTGATCCAGCAGTATATTCTCTTAACTACCATGCTGTGAATCCTCACCGTGACACCCAAAAGTGGCCCAGGGGTGCCTCAGTCCACAGCTAAGAGAAGACCCCTGAAGCCTTGTGAGAATTCTCCAAGGTCCCTGGCTAAGAGGTTGCCAGAGACAAAGTCATTCAGGGTATTGTGGCACTGATCTTCATTCTCAGACCCAGGCAGCCTAATGTCCTCAAAGCTGATGGCAGATTTGCCCCTTGTGGTTATTTATTTAACCTTCCCCTGCTACCAGCTGCTCCTTCTCTCTCCTCAATCTTGGTTAATGATGACATTATCCAATTGGTCTTCCAAACTAGAAGCCTCAGTCAGCCATAACTGCGCCCTTTTCTCTGATGCCTCACCTCCATCTGATCCTCCCCAGCCTGCCAACCCTGTCTAAGAGATTTACCTTCGATCCAGCCTTTCTCACCTTTACCCATTGTTACTGTCAGAATCCAGGCCTCTAGGATCTTTCCTTTTTTGGGGGTGATTGTACTCACTCCTTTCTAGACTAAAGTCCTCAATAATAAGGACCCCAATTTCCTGACAGAAATGAGTCTGTGGGGGCTTACATGTTGCTGGGATGCAGAAAGCCATGCCACCAGTATTTCAGATACCAGCAGGGCCATCCATGATAGACAGCTGAGCTTCTAGACTAAGACATTTTAGGGAGAAAGACCCAGCACTCCACTCCTGATACAATTAGCTATTGAAAACCCCATGAATAGCAGAGAAGCACTGTCAAATATAATGCCAGAAAATGAGCCCCCCAGACTGGAAGGCATTCAAGAAATAACTAAGGAAGAATTGCCTCATGAAAATAGAGTCAGTTTTAATGATGAGCATAGAGTAAAGCCTCTGAGACCTCCTTTTGGTGATGTGGCATGACTCAAAATAAGAAGAAATGTAGTGGCTGCAACAATGGGCTCAAACATAAAATGATCGTGTGTATAACAGTGTTGGGGAGTGTTTCATTCTGTTGTACATAGGATCACTATGAGTTGGACCCTACTCAACTGCACCCAACAACAACTACAACAACAGCAACAATTCCCCCAGTCACCTTTCCTGGTGCCATATCCCACTAGTCCCGTTCATCAGGTGCTCCTATTCCTTGTAAGTGATGTGCCCATTCAGAACTCCCAGCCTTTCATGTGACATTCTCCCTGCTTCAAATGGCTTTCCTCCATTTGAACAGTGGGGAAATTCCTATTCATCTGTCAATGTCCCATCAATGTATGATTTCCTCTCTGAGTTCTCTGAATGCCCGTGCTCGCCCCACACTCCAGTTGCTTTCACTTACACATCTGGCACACACATACTGGGGTGTGCTATGATTCGTCTATTTACATGTTTTCCTTCCATAAGACACAGGACCTTATTCATCTTTCCTCTGCCCCTGGTATGGTCTGTAGCCTGTTGTTGTTGTTGTTGTTGTTGTTGTTGTTGTGTGAGGTCTTGTTGGTTACTCTCTTTAATCATCATAGCCATATGTGGAAGAGGGCGTCATTGCTCCCATTTTATAGACAATAAAACAAAGGCTCAGAGAGAGAAAGTCACTTGTCTGAAATTGCACAGCCTGGTAGAATAGAGCCAATGCACCTCTAAAATTGGTCAACTTTTCAGTTTGTCTGCTGAATAGGAGGGAAGGACGGGGTCCAGAAGAGGGAGCGTAGGGGCTGCAAGGTCAAACAGCTTTCTCTATGACTTGACTAAAGCTCTCTATACTGTCAATACCCTCTTATGCTAAATGGTTTGTGTGCTGGATTCCTGTTGCTACCCAGCTGCAAACAGATGCTTTCCCTTCTTTCCTGCCCTTCCTTGGGTTTGTGTCTTTAGTGCTGGGTCTTCAAAATTCATACTTTGTGCATCACATCAACCTTCTCCCAGTTGTCTTCTGTCAAAGTTGTCCTGTGTCTTTGGGATGTATTTCCTTATATGTATTTATATGACCCTGTGGCATCCGATCCCATCAGATCTCAGAAGCTAAGCAGGGTCAGGCCTGGTTAGTACCTGGATGGGAGACCGCCTGGGAACACCAGATACTGTAGGTTTGGGAGATAGACCCGGCAACCCACTCCCAGAAATCAATCCGCCATTGAAAACCCTATGAATAGCAGAGAAGCTCTGACAATAGTGTCTCCCCTGTTGTACGTGGGGTTGCTATGAGTCAGATACAGACTCGATGGCACCTAGCAACAACAACAATTTATATGACAGTGTGAAGTATATTGGTAAAATAATAGATACTTGTATAAGAGAAGTGCTGGTCCATGTTATATCTTGAGTTCGTCAGAATTTCCATCACTGTGACAAATGTCTGAGCAAACCAACTTAAGGGAAGAATTATGTTTTGTCTGGTGGATTTGGAGGTTTCAGTCCATCATAGTGGGGAAGGCGTGGCAGAGAAGAGCAGCTCACAACATGGTGGCCAGGGAGTGGAGAGAGAGAACGCCTGCACTAACAGGCTCTCTACTTTCCTTCCACTTATTTCTTTAGCACCACCCTATGGGATAGTGCTGCTCACATTCAGGGAGGGTCTTCTCCATTCACTTAATCCTCTCTGGAAATGTTCTCATAGACACACTTAGAAGTGTGCTTTGCTCACCTCCTGGGCACTTCTGAATCCAGTCATGTTGCCAATGAAGATTAGCCATCACACAGCTGAAATCTGGTACTTTCAACTTGTTAAATTCTCAATGTCACATTCTGGAAGGAAAATTGTCCATATGAGGGAAAATACAGTAAGGACAAGGTCCAGGAGCAAAGCTATGTGAGGACGATCTGAAGGAACTGAAAATGCTCAGCCTGGAGAGACTGGCAATATTTGAGTAGTTTCAAGCCAAACAAGAATAGGAGTTAAGGAAGGAAAGATTGCTAAAAAATGGGTTAATAAAGAAATGGAAAGCAATTTGAGCCATTAGTTAATGGTCATCATATATTCACCATCCATTGAGAACCCTCTGTTCTTGACAGTCAGCTCTAGAATCTACATGAAATGGTTTGAGTGATAGGAGGCTTCGGGTCAGAGGAAACTCAAACGGGTTGAATGGCTACTTGTTATGGGCAACATTGGCTTTCTGGCCGATGGCTCTGCAATTCTCTAAAGATAAGCATAATCACTTACTGCAGGACGCTGCTTGCTCTGATTGCTGAAAAACTCATTGGCTAGTAGAACACATGACTGTGCTCTATACTAGCAATGTAGGGTATGCAATGGGGCATCCCATGGAACTAAATGAGAGGAGGGATGAAACAAAAACAGAATGGATTGAGGACTGACTGGTCACTGAACTGAGCAACGGCGGGGAAGCTGTCTCTCTACCCCCCATGGTTCCGTGAGATCTCCTAGGTGCCCAATTCCATATGATGGTAATCATAATGTGTACACTGGGCTCGTTAGCCATGGCCATAGGCTATAAAAACAGAGCTGGACAGAACTATTCAAATTGTCCTGGTAGCTATTGAACTTTATTGTCTTAACTAATGGCTCTGCATCCTAAACTATTTGTTCTCCTTTTATCCAAGGCTCTCAACCATTCCCAACCATTTTCCCATGAGCTCTGGGGAATGGCCTGGGCTGTGGGTGCCTCTTCTCTTTGCATCATTGACTGACCCTGGTGCTCTCTTCTCAGGCTACCACTTAATTGTCAACACAGAAACACTGTTCTGGGGAAAAGAATGATGCTAGGTACCAGGCGCTGGGCTGGTTGCAGTACATGCCTGACTCATTTTTAGCCTCCCCACTTGCCTGATTCTTTTCTACACATGAGAACCTAGGCAGTTAGGAAAGATGCCAAAAACGTACAGCAAGCATCAAGAGCTAGTTTCTTCTTTTCTTCCATTTCTCCCAATGCTATGTCATTCTTAATCCTCAAGGAAAAGGGTGACAAAGTGCAGGAGTCTCCCTCGCCCCCTTGTAGCTCTCCCCCAAGCCTTCTTGCTCAGTTTAGAGCAGGGTAGAATGCCTTCTTTCCCTCATTGGTGAGTGCCAAGTGTGCCTCCTTTTGCCATGAGCCAAGAGCTGTACTAGGGAACTGATTAAAGTACAACCTTTCAAAGTCCTTTTCTTAATCTCTGCACCAGGTTTATTTCATTCAACTTATTGCAGACAAGAAGGAGCAGACAGCTTGGGCAACTGCGCTGCCAATTTCTTTTCCATCCCAGAGCATCTGCCTAAGGGAATGGTGTGTTCTGAGGAGCCTCGTGGTCAAGCTTTGTGGACAAATGAGGAAGTTCCTCTTCTGGTTATCTTTCATGTCTCCTTCAGAAGTCTTAGCTCCTAGAGTGCAGTGAGTGTTCAATGAATAGGTGATGGACGACTAAATCAAAGGCTAGAGCCTCAAGTTCTTCATTTTTTTTGAATGATGGGCATAATGATAATTTCCTGGCAGGTGGTGAGAACGAAATCAGCACGCTCTTTTGTTCTTATGTGATTGATACTTAGTAAATCTTAATCATCCTGTTCTTTCTCCCCTCCACTCCTCTATACTTCCCTCACCCCTCTCTTTGGGATGTGGCTGAAAGCAAAGAGGTCCTCTCCTTGGTGGGCCAGTCGGTGGGGGGGGGGGAGGGATTGTTGCACACAGCTCACTCAGGGCCCTGATAGAAACTCAATAGCCAGGATGCTGTGCGTCGGGGTACCATTGATCTCTAGAAATCTACAAGTGCTTGCCTGCCCTTGGTGAGGGTGTTTTGTGGCTAATGCTTTCCGCTGTCCCGCATTCCCCAATCTACTTGACCCTACATTTGATTTGGGAAATAAGGACCTGTCAGAAAGCAAGCTCAAGCTTAAAGAGTACAGCTATCCAGGAATAAGACTGTATAGGTCCCATCCTGTCAAGTGCATGCTGTGCTCTTAGCAATAATGAAGCCTAGGGAATCGTCCTGTAATTTTTCCACAGACATGAGCTTACAAAGTCTTATAGAGTGAGGACATACACCCTCAGAGACTTCAGGGAGCAGCGCTGCCCAGCCTATAGCAAGGTCTTATCTTGTAAGTGCCCAGAGGACAAGCAAAGGGCTAGTTTCACATGCTGACTTCGGTGCAGAGGCTAAGAATTAATATAGAATGCTTCCGGTGTGGGCGTAGCCTCAGAATGGCAGCTGGTCTGAGACAAGAATGATGTTGACAAGAATTGAATTCCCCTTATTTTCTCTCCTCCTTTGGCTGCACTGTGAAAATGCATATATGTGTGGGTTGAGATGTTGTTTCTTATTCTCCTGTGTTTTGCGTCTGAAAACCTACAAAAAAGTTTGGAATCTGTGGAAGTTTGACATGGACCATTATTTTAATTTTATTTATTTATTTAGTTATTTAGTCAGCTAGTTAGTTAATTAACTTATCAGTGTTGTTTTGACTAATGAATTTATCATAACAGTCTCAGTATTTGTGTTTTAAACTTATTTAACTTGTACTATGACCTTGTGAGATGAGCATTCTTATCCCCATTTTACAAGTAAAAAAAACTGAGACTCAAAGATGATAAATAAATTGCTCAATTTTACAAATTGAGAATAAGGAAGACCAGCATTCAGTTTTTGGTCTTTTTCATTCTGAATATGTTATTCTTCCCACCAAAACTAGTGGCATTTCTTCAAGTATAACTTCACAACAATAATGACTGTTGTGGGAAATCAGTTGTTCACTAATATGTTTTCAAAAAGGCCTTTTTATTTTCCAAGTTTCCTTGAATATTTTTGCATATGGCTGTGCATTTTAATACAGTTTTAAAAATTACATAGAAATATTTTCATATTCTATTCTCTTGATTTAATGTTATATAATATGCTCTTCTTTATATTGCTAAATAATCTTTTAAATTTTTTTATAAGATGGCAAAATAATCCATTGGGCTAATTTCCCCAAATTTAGTAGAACATTTTTCTATTATGAGCTACTTTGCATTTTCTCACGTTTTGCTATTGTGAATAATTCTGCAGTGAAGATGTTCATACATAGAAATCCTTCCCTTGGGGCAGTGTTTTGTAGGGGAAGAGACGAGGAACTGGAATCAGACAGACTGGGTTTGAATGCAAGTTCTCACTCATATTAATTGTGCAGCATCAGATAAGTCACTCAGCCATTTTTATGATTTTCTCAACTATAAATAGAAATGAGAATATGTGTCAAAGGCTGCATATGCAGAATTAATAGCAGAATGATGCACTTAAGCTCTTTGGACCATAGGCTGAAAGGTAGATACAACGCATACATAGGGAGTTTTTCCTCTTTGGAAAACCAGGTAAGTAGAACATCAGAGTGCATATATTTTGTGAGTTTGATATCTACCACATCTCTTTTCAAAAGGGTTAAAATGATGTATGCTGTCACCAGCAATATGTGAAAATACTATGTTGCCACAGGCTCCCAAGCACTGTTTTGTTATTTTTCGTGCCCTTAATTTTGAAAGGGTAACAGGATAAAAATAAAAACCAGCCCTATGCTCTTTTCTTTTGAAGATGCTGGACTATAGGGTCACAAAAATGAGTTACAAAGCTTTTGAAAGGCAGAGGCTGATTAGTAGCCAGCAAGGATTATACATAAGCCCTATCTGACTAATCAAATCCCCTTGAACTAAGTGACTGATGGTATATAAAAGATCTATTCTTGACAGGAAACATTATCCAACCTGAGCATGGGTGCCTGGTAGACATTGCAAAACCTTCTTAACTGATGATTTTTTTTTTTTAAAGGAGGACTTGTCATCTGATAAGGAGGCTTAACAAGATCCTCTCCCAAATTGGATTTGACAGATGCCTGGCACTCGGGCAGCTGAGCCCTCCCTCCCCAGTCAGCTCTCTGCAGCTACAGCCCTGGGCAGCAGGACTCTGTCTGCCCACTGCTGACACAGCTGCTAATCCTAGGCTAATGAGCAATCCCCAGGCAGAGGCAGCATTGAGGTTGGGGGAGGGGTAATGGACAAGTAGAACTCAGGCTGGGAGGGTCTGTGTTTCCCAGGGCAACCAGACATTGCCTTTTCTAAGAATTGTTCTTCAGTAGGACTTAGGCCAGTGCTCTGGGTCCTAGCCTAACTAGGGCAGTGTCTTAGGGAAGAGAGTCTAGAGCAAGGACAGAGTGGTTGCTAGGGCTGACTTGATGTCCATCGTAAGATGAGCAAGACTGGGGCTTCTTCTCAGGAAGTCTCTTGAAGGTTGTTCTCGATTTTTATTCATTTTATTTTGATTTTTACTTAAGAAAAAGATTGGGAACAAGGAGTACAACGGAAATGATTTACCTTGGATGTTTATCCAGGGATGGCTCTGATAACTGTGAATTTTAAAAACACGATCCCACTCATCACATGCACATGTGCGCATGCATACACTGCAGATATGAATTGGAACGTTTACCTAGGCATATAGTCTATTCAGTATCAGGCTAGACAGATAGATGTACGCATACACACATATATACACAGAAAAGCTCTTTTCAGTGGACTCCTGTTTAATCACATTACAGCTCTGTGATCTCAGGCAAGTCATTTAATGCATCTGGGTTTGCATTTCTCAACTTAAAAAACAACAGTAAAGAATACGAATGAACAAGTCCTCAAGGAGGAAGCCTTGATAGTCATTGCACATATGAAAATATGCAGATTTCCATAGCAGTGAAATTCCATTTAAATCCTGTTAGACGGCCACTGTGATGTGTATGTATTATATGTGTAAGTAGCATTACTCAGTGTTGGAAAAGTTTTAATCAACAGGAACTCACATCTACTGTTGGTGAGAGTATAAATTGGCAAAACTGCTTTTTTGTTGGCATATAAGTGAATGGTTATACAGTGAATATATATGAATCTCAGATTCTAAGATCCAGATATCTGTCATGTATGTAAGAGATATGCACAAAAGTGTTTATTTTGTTTGTTTGTTTTTCCATACTTGGGAGTTGAACCAGAGCCTCCCACATACACTGCAAGTGTTTTACAACTGGGCTGCACCCCAAATCCACTTTTGTATGTTTTTATTTTGAGACAGAGTCTCGATAAGTTATGCAGGCTGCCTCTGGCCTTGAACTTGCTATGCTCCTGCCTAAACTTTCTGAGTTGCTGGGATTAGAGGCATGCACCACGGTGCCAATTTAAGAGTGTATATTTTGGCATTACTGATATATATATATATATATATATATATATATGCTCCAGATATATATATATATATTTTTATATATATATATATATGCCAGACAACCTAAATGGCAGTCAACAACAAAATGCAAAAATAGACTTTGGTAGAAGCTTACAGTGAAAATGAATGAAGTAGAGCTATATGTATTGTGAACATGGACACTCTTCAGAAAATATTAAATTGAACAGGAAACTGAAGAGTAAACTGCAGAGGTTGTCAGAAAGGAGAAAAAGGCAAGGTTGAACCATATGTCATTCATAAGATACTCACTTTGAATAGGTTGACATATAGGTTGAAAATAGAGGGAATATATTGAAAGCAGAAAGGACGGGAAATAATTCCATATAGTCTTCTAGATATAGGGCAAGACATATGGGCTAAAATAACATCAGATAAAATATATTTCAGGACAGAGTATTCAATAAAAAGGACATTTTTAATATGCAGATGTCAATAAATCAGAAAGACATAACAAGTATAAATGTGTATACACTTTACCAGAAACTTTTAAACTACAATGAAAAAAAGGTTAAAAAAACTAAAGGGGAAAATAGATACATCCACAATTATATTTGAAGATTTTAACTGTCTTCTTAGTCATTGATAAAGCAACTAGACAACCAATAGTGATGTAGAAGATATGAATGGTAGAATAAAGTGTCTTGTCCTAACAGACATTTATAGAACCCTTGACTCACTGCAGAATGCACAATATTTTCAAATGTGCATGGAGTGTTCACCAAGATATATCAAGTGGTGTAAATGTCATAAAACAAGCTGAAATACACTGCAGAAATTTGAAACCTTATGGAGTATGTTCTCTGGCAATGGTGTAGTTAACTTGGAAAGCAATGAAAACAAGTATTTGGAAATAAACAATGCATCTCTAAATACTCTGTGTAGCAAATAAAAATCACAGGAAAAAATTATAAAATATTTCAAGCTAAATGATAAAGACAGGTCAACATATTCCAATTTGTGGGAAGCCCTTCTAGGAGTACCTCCAACTATATAAAATATGCATGAACAGAGTATTTGTTGTAGCATCACTTAAAATGGATAATAATTTATAACTGTCTAAAAGTTCAAGCAGAAAAGTCTTGTTGAAAAATCTAAGGCACAGTCACTCAACAGAGTATTACACAGTTGTTGAAAATGAAGATCTTTTTGAATGAACAAGAGTGATTTCAAAGAGATTGATAAGCAAGAAAAGCAAAGTGAGAAAAACAGCATATGTGTAAGAAAGAAGAGTAGATAAGAAAATAAACACTTATCTTTTTTAAGATTTTAATTTAAAAAAATTTATTTTATAACTTTTAATATTATTTTTAAATGTACAACTTAATGGGTCTCACGATATTTCCATACATGTATTTTATTGTACATTGCTCACGTTAACTTTCCCTTTACTCTTTCATGGCCCTCCTCCCACTTATCTTATTATTATGAAAATAAATGTAGAGAGGATGAACTAATAAATCAATGAAGTTGGATACCTCTGGTGTATGTTAGAGGTGGAGGGATGGAATAGAAAGGTATGTGAAAGAGTGACACTTCTCTAATTATACCTTTTCAAATGTTTACTATTTTGACACATGCTAAAAATAAAATGTCAATATAACTCAAAAATTAAAGCAAAATAATGCAAAGGGAGAGAGAACCATAAACTAAAAGTAAACTGACAAATAAACTAAATTTTATTTAAAATTAATTTCCTAACTCTCCTGAAGGGAGTAAAGAAGGAACTGTTTGAAGTATCGTACTTTTGAGCATAATATGGGACTACCTTTACTCTGGGCAGAATGGGGTTGTGGTGAGGGAGAACTGGAAATAATTACTGAGCTCTTTTGAGCAAGTGTGCTTATTATAATAGTATCAGTGAAGCAATTCTGAACCTATTTTACATGTATTAAAATTGAACAGGGCTGGGATTTAGCTCAGTTGGTAGAGCACTGCGTTGTAGTCTCTGGGGTCCTGAGTTTAATTCCCAGCACCGCAAAAATGGGAGAAGGGCCTGGCAATCCACTCCCAAGGCAATCCCGAAACAATCAGCTATTGAAAACCCTATGAGGGTCACTATGAGTCAGATACCGACTCAACGGCACCTAACAACAATCAACAACAACAAAATTGAACAGAAGGGGTAAATATGTTGGTGATATTGAGGGCCAGTTTCTCATTATAAAAGATGGGATGCAAATTGATAATACTGGATGGACAAAGTCAAGAAAGAATCCTATGAAAGATGGTTTGGAACTAGAGATTCTTTTACTGTTGTTGCGATACTGGATGTTGAACCCAGAGCTTCCCACTTGCATGCTGTGCAGGTGCTGGAACACTGAGCTACACCCACAGCCCATTTTTTTTTTTTTTTTACTTTTTATTTTTTTTGAGACAGGGTCTCACCAAATTATGCAGGCTGCCTCTGGTCTTGAACTTGTAATCCTCCTGCCTCCGCCTCCCGAGCTGCTGGGATTACAGGCATGCACCACCTCGCCTGGCCGGAACTGGAGATATTTTTATGTACACGCATGTGTGCATAAGTGTTTGTATGTTTAAGCAAGCATATGATTAAGTTCATGCATGCATGCATACGTAATCTTTTGTATATGCATATTTGTGTATATACATACACATGTACATGTACACATACATGCATGTATTTCCTAGCTTTGTTTGCTGAAAGGGCTAAGAATGCAAATACATTCCAGGACTAATACATAGAACCAGCACCCATGCTTTTGTCTTTACTACTATTTCTCACTTAAAGACATGATGGCTTCTCAGAAAAATGGTTCATGCCATTACTGAAGTTGAGTAATTAAAAGATGAGCCTGGAATATCATTTTATACAAAAAAATAAGGAATTACTAAAAAAAATGGTGGGAGGATGTTACAAAGACACAGGAGCCAGCTATAAATCTGAGGCAATTGGAGCATCAAATAATTAAAGACAGTAATGAATGTGAAGCCATGTAAAAAATAGAAATTCATTGATTATACCTGTAATGGATAATTTGACACGTAAATTAGACACAAACATAGATAATGAGATAGATGATATATAGATAGATAGACAGGTAGGTAGGTAGGTAGATATATAGATAGATACATAGGTAGAGCAGAAAGGACATTTCTTGCTTACATTAGAATGCTGAGGGTTAGCTTGGTCAATATGCAGGGAGTGCTGGAGTTTGAAATTATTTTGCAACCATTGCAGTAAACACGGGTTAAGTAAGAATCGTCAATGAATACACTAAATCTAGTAGAGGTGAATTTTGATGACAGAAAGATATTTGAATGATTTTAAGTGTCTCTCACACATTGATTATTAGTTGAAAGGGAAAAAAATCAGTAACTTTATACTGAGAAGATTGGTAATACCTTGATCAAATGATTAATTAGCATCACTAATGGCATCAGATGGGCATTATCTATTTCCAGATTGGTATTCTAAGACTGTGTCTGAATCTCATCACAAGGAAACATTGTTGTTGTTGTTGTTAGGTGCCGTCGAGTCGGTATCCGACTCATAGAGACCCTCATAGGGTTTTCAGTGGATGACTGTTTCGGGATTGCCTTGGGAGTGGATTGCCAGGCCCTTCTCCCATTTTTGTGGTGCTGGGAATTGAACTCCGGTTCTCAGAGACTGCAGCACAGCGCTCTACCAACTGAGCTAAATCCCAGCCCCAAGGAAACATTAGAAATCTCAAAACAGTAACTTTTATTAAGTAGTAGAAAGGCTATATTCTTCAAAACATTATTGTCACAAAGGATGAAGAAAGGCTGTAGGAACATTCTAGAATTATCTAAGGCTGAAAGAAACTTGACAAGTAGACATAACCTTGTACTACAAGAGAGAAAAATGTTATAGGTAGCATGTGTAGATAAACTGACAAATTGGAATATATTAGATAAAAGTATTGCATAAATATAAATGTATTGATTTGAGAAGTGCAGTTGTTATATAAGAAAACATTCATACTCCTACACTACACATGGAAGTATTTAGTAGTAATGGTCTGTGATATGTGCAGAAGACCCTTAGATGTCTCAGAAAATACATATACCCACGTACACAGAACTCAAGCAAATGGTGAGAAATATTAACAAAGGTGGATCTGTACAGAGAATATTTGAGTGCTCTTTGTACTATTTTATTTTTGTAACTCGTTGTCATTCATTTTTGTGATTTCTAATTAATAACCAAGTACACAAGTGAGAGATGAAGCCAAAACAATGCTTAGAGAAAAAAATGTTAAGTTTGAATGTTTTCACTGGGAAGAGAGGTATAAAATTAATGATCTAAATTTTTACCATAAAAGCCAGAAAGAAAAACAAGCAAATTAAACCTAAACTAAGAAGCTGGAAGGAAATAAGGATAAGAGTAGAAGTTAAGAAAAAACAAGAGAGGCAAAAATTGTTCTTTTAAAGATTAATAAATTTAATATATTCCTAGCTAGATTAAAAAAAGATAAAAGAAAAACAGAACACAAATTACCTGTAATATCATAGCAGGGACTAAGGAATGAGTATCACTGCAAATTCTGTAGGCTTTAAGAGGAATAAAAGGCAATATTATGGAAAACTTCATGCTAACAAACATTACAATTCAGATAAAATTAGCACATTAATTGAAAAAATCAATTGACCAACTGTTCTCAAATCTAAAACTACCAAAAGAAGACATAGAAATTCTGAGTAGCTCTATACTATGAATGAAGGTTAATTTTTAAATGAAAATATAAAGAAACTCTAGGTCCCAGGGGTTTCATAGATGAATTCTATTAAGCATTTAAAGAAGATGTAGTATCATTTTATACAAACTCAGTATGTAGAGTAATAAGAAATATACCTTAGCCCATTTTATGAATTGACACTTGATAGCACATCATGACAAAGATGTTATAAGAAAGTATTTCTCACTAACATAGATGAGACTCTCAACAATACATTGGTAAGTCTTCAGAAATGTATAACAAGGATGCTATATCATAATCAATTAAAATTTATCCTAGAGATACAAACTTGGTTTAACATTCAAAAATTAATGTAATCTGTGTAATTAATATACAAAAGTAGAAGAACCATATGACCATCTTAATAAGTGGAAAAAAGGCATTTAACAATATCCAACACTCATTGATGACAAATATTCCTAGTAAACTAGAATAGACATCCTCTTGTCAATTTAAATCTTCAAGCTGATAAAGATCATCTCCAAAGTATGTATGTTGTTGTTGTTAGGTGCTGTCTAGTTGGATCCAAATCATAGTGACCCTATGTACAGAATGAATCACTCCCCAACACTGTGCCATGCCTAGCACTATGTCAGTGCTTCTCTGCTATTCAATGGGCTGGCTTTCTTTCTTTCTTTATTTCTTTCTTTGTTTCTTTCTTTCTTGCAGTACTAGGGGTTGAACCCAGGGCCGTGCGCTTGCATCCTTTGCAAGTGCTGGACCACTGAGCTAAACCTATAACCCATTTTTTTTTTTTTACTTTTTGAGACAGGGTCTTGCTAAGTTACGCAGACTGCCTCTGGTCTCAAACTTGTGGTTCTCCTGCCTCCACCTCCCAAGTCGCTGGGATTACAGGCATGAACCACCATACCTGGCTCTCAATGGGCATAATCTCAATCTCCCTACCTGATTGTTTAGGGACTATTTTGGGAATGGGTGCCAGGTCCTTCTCCCCCCGCCTTTTTTTTTTTTTTGTGATACTGGGAATCCAACCCAGAGCCTCAGAGTGCATAGAGCAGCACTCTATGAACTGAACTAATCCCCAGGCCAAAGTGCCTATTGTTGTTGTTGTTGTTGTTAGGTGCCATAGAATCAGTATCTGACTCATAGCGATCCTCATGTGGTTTTCAATGGCTGACTCTTTTGGGATTGCCTCCGGAGTGGATTGCCAGGTCCTTCTCCCATTTTTAAGTACTATAGCTAGTACTTAACAGTGAGGCACTGAATTCCTTATCCTTGATATCAGAAAAAATATTCAGAATGTTGAATCATCTATTCATATTGCACAAAGGCCTAATCTTCTTCAATAAGGCAAGAAAAACAAAAGCACAAAAATTCAAAAGAAAGGGTTTGATTAATTTCTTATTAATTAATGATTATATAAGTATACATTTTATTTAATTTAAATTCACAGACACGTACAATATTTTATAAGAAAACCCTAAGTAATGAACAAAGAAAGCTCCTAGAACTATTTAAATGAATTTATCAACATATTAGGATAAAAACTGTTTAAGCAAATTCAATTTCCTTTCTATTTATTGGTAGGAACTACTGGAAAATTAAAATTAAAATTTCATTTACAATATTATATAAGTATAAGATACTTAGTGATAAATTTAATAAAATACCTGTAAATTCCCTCTATTGGAAGCCATAAAATATTGCTGAGAAACATTTTATGAGACTTAAATTAGTAGAGAAGATACTATCTTTGTAGGTGGGAAAATTTAATGTTGTAAAAGTGTTAAATTTCCCACAGTGATCCATAGTTCAACATAATTCAAATGATAATTCCAAAAGGCTTTTTAAAAGTAGAGATAGATAAGATAATTCTAAAATTAACATGAAAATGCAAATCATGTACAGTTTCTCAATCTTGAAAAAGAACAGAACCAGAGGACTCAAAGTACTTGACTTTAAGACTTAACATAATGCTACAATAATTAAGATAGCTTGATATTAATGTAAGAATAGACACATCAATGTTACAGATCAGAGAGTACATAAATAGTTGTACATATTTATAGTGAATTAATTATTCACAAAAATAGCAAAGTAATTCAAAAGAGAAAGTCTTTTCAACTAATTGTACTCATAGAATAGTCTATCTGTGCAGGAAGAAAATGAGCGTAATCCCTGACCTCACACCGTACATTTAATTAGATGTAGATCTTAGATCTAAATGTAGAAGCTAAAATTATAAAGCATTTAGCAGGAAACAGAGGATTATATTCACAGAATAGACAAAAATGTCTAATACAAAGTTCAGAAAACATTGATAAAATTAGAAGAAATGATAAATTAGATTTCATAGAAAGTAAAACAAGCAAAAACTCTAGTCAATAAGACATTATAACAATGCATAGACAGACTTAGAAAAAATATATTTAAAACATTTCTGACAAAAGGCTTCTGTTTAGAACATATAAAGATCCTTTACAACTCAATAATAAATGAGAATGCAATTTAAGATGCCTTCATTGATAGCACTGTGGCATCCGATCCTGTCAGATCTCAGAAGCTAAGTCGGGCCCGGCCTGGTTAATACTTGAATGGGAGACCGCCCTGGGAACACCAGGTGCTGTAGGCGTGGGAGAAGGACCCAGTAACCCACTCTCCCCCAAAAAATCAGCCATTGAAAACTCTATGAATTGCAGAGAAGCACTATCAATAGTGTTTTGCCTATTTTATGTAGCGTCACTGTCACTATGAGTCTGACACCGACTAGTCGGCACCTAATAACAACAACAATTTAAAATGGGCAAAAATCTGAAACAATGAAATACCACCTCACAGCAATTGTTGGTGAAGAGCACCTGTAATGTTCATACTGAACTAGAGAGAATGTAAAATGTTATCACCACCTTGGAAATTGACTTGATAATTTCTTATAAAGTTAAAATATATCTAAATTTTGTTCCAGAAATTCCGTTCCTTTATCCAGAAGAAATATGAGCAAATGTCCACAGTAAAAATGGTACAAAAATGTTCATAGTGACTTACTCACAATAGCTAAGATCTGGAAACAGCCCAAGTGTTCATAGAAGAAGAATGAATAAATGAACTGTGCTATATTCATACAATGACATACTACTTAGTAGAAGAAAGAAAACCTCACTGGTAGGTGAAACAGCATGGATGAATCTGAGGTAGAATTCTGAGCTCTCTCCCTTAAATGACCATATACTATATGGCTCTATTTATACCCATTTATAGTACAGGAAAATGTGATTTGTGGTGAAAAAAACAAAATGGTTTTCTGGTGATATAGAGTAGGGAAAGGAGGACTTGAGGCAAAGAAGAAGTTTTGCTGTAGAGAAAGTGTTCTACATTTTGACATAGGTAAGAATATATGATGCATCTATTTTTTTTTTAAAAAGCATATGTTTATGCATTCAAATGTTTGCAACTTTTTTTTAAGCATGGAAATGTAAACTGTTCTCACTGAGTGATGGGAAATAGGATGTGGCATCCATGGTGGTGAATCAGCAGTGCCTATAATTGCTGGAGCTGGGGGACAGGTACGTGGGAGTTCATTATACTATTCTGTTTACTTGTATACCTTTGAACTTTTTCATGACAAAAGGCTCTCCTTTAAAAAAAAAAGCTATAGTCAGATGGTGGCAAACAACTTTAATCCTAGCAACTCAGGAGGCAGAGGCAGGAAGATGGCAAGTTCAAGGCCAGAGGCAGCCTGTGTAACTTAGCAAAACTCAGTCTCAAAATAAAAAATAAAAAAGAGGCTGGGGATGCAGCTCAGAGTTAGATCACTTGCATAGTAGGCTCAAGGCCCTGGGTTCAGTTCCCTAGTAGTGCCCCCCTAAAACAAAAACAACCAAAACAAACTGCAGGAGATGCACAATATAGTATCATTTATGTAAGGTTTGAAAGCATGTAAACAGGAATATATATTTTTAATAGGTGTGTTCTTGGGTAGTAAATATTTTTTAAAAAACATAAATCTCAGATTTAAAATTGGTGATTGCCACTGGATGGTACAAAAGGAAAGATTCAAAGGCCCTCAAAATATTTTAGTTAATTATTAAATTGCCCTCTATACATATTTAGGTTGAAATATTTCATTAAAGTTGTGGGAACTGTCACAGATTCTGGGTACTTGTTTGATGCTGAGAAGGGAGGATAGTGCATTTGTAACTATAGGGGATGGAGTTACAATTGCCATCCTGCTCATCTTTCAGGCAATCACTCAACAAAATGTTTAGGAAAAGTATTGCTATAGTTTGAACTGGAATGTTCCTCAAAAGCCCATGTGTTAATGGCTTGGCCCCTAGCCTGGTGTTATTGGGAGGTGGTGGAACCTTTAAGATGTGGGGCCTAGTGGGAGGTCTTCAGGCCATTGCAGGTGTTCCCTTGCTGGGCATTGGGGACCCAGTCCCTTCCTTTTCCTCCTTTTTGCTCTCTAATCGTGAGGTAAGTGTCTCTGCTCAGCTACACACTTGTGTCATGATGTGCTACAATGGGGCCAACTGATCATGGACTGAAATATCTAAAACCATGAGCCAAAATAACCTCTTTATCTTTAAAAGTTGATTGTCTGAGATAATTTGTTGTAGTAATAGAAAGCTGGCTAACATGAGTACTGAGCAAATTGTAAAGCATAATCAGTGCAGAGACTTTTGGGGAAAGACAGAAGGGTGTCCAGACCTGGATAGCTTTAAGCACTCTTAGCAATGCTGCATTACGAGTGTGTGAGATCCCTGAAGGAAAGATTATGCCTCATATGTTCACTTGTCTCTGGAACTTAAAACAATACTTGGAAATCTGGAGATGCTCAAGAGCTGTTTATAGAGTGGATGAATGGACAGTGCCTGTTGGGGGATGACTAGGTGATGTTGTTGTTAGATGCCATCAAGTTGTGTCCAACTCATAGTGACCCTCATAGGGTTTTCAATGACTGATTGCTTCAGGATTGCTTTGGGAGTGGATTGTCATGTCCTTCACCTGTTTTTGTGGTGCTGGGGATCAAACCTAGGGCCTCAGAGACTGCAGAGTGTCACTCTACTAACTGAGCTAAACCTCAGCCCTAGGTGATGTTGTTGTTGTTAGGTGCCATTGAGTTGGTGTCCAACTCATAACAACCCTAGGTACAACAGGCGAAACACTATTGTTAGTGCTTCTCTGCTATTTATAGGGTTTTTGATGGCTGATTGATTTTTGTCCTATTGAGTCCTTCTCCCAAGCCTACAGCACCTGGTGTTCCAAGATGGTCTCCCATCTGAGTACTAACTAGGCCTGACCCTGCTAAGCTTCCAAGATCTGATGGGATCAGATGCCACAGTGATACAGCTGCAGGCCTAGGTAAAGTTAAGATTGTTTGAATAATTACAAAAGCTGATGTGAATTATGTTTCAGATATCTTAAAAGGGCTTTGTCAGAATTAACTCATTTTATTCTAACAATAATTCTATAAGGTTGAGTTCTATTATCAACCCCTTTGTATAACACATGAAAGCAAAGAACAAAAAAATTAAATGACTTATCCAAGTCACACAACTAGTATTAGAAGACAAAGTGTGGGTTCCTGTAACCCTTTTATTTGATTCCAAAACACCACAGCTTCTTATGGTCAGGTGAATTTGGAGGTGAATCTTGGCAGTAGGAGCAGCCGTGGTTCCCCTGGTGATGCTAAGGTACCTTTGGAATATGAAAAAGGCCATCAGGATTCACTGGCAGCCAAGAGACAATTTCAAATAGAGGGAGAAGTGGGTGATGATGACCTCCAGGGGGCGGTAGTGCTGGTTTCTGGGTTCCCTTAGCCTTCTCACGGGTGGGTGTTCCGCTGGGTGAGCTCCACGTCTTCTATGAGTGCCTTGCTGCCTTCTGTGTCCAGGTGTCCCTTCCAAGCTCCCAGCTACCCTGAAGAGCTGGAAGCAACTCTGGGCTGAGGTTGATGGTCCACAGACGGCTGGGCTGGATAAACAGAGCCTGCCTTCCTCCTATTGCCAAACAGAATGAATACAATATGTTTTAATAATGAATTAGTGATTAATAGCAACTGCTTTGAAGAATTATGATGTAACGAGCCTTACTGTGCCATGGAGCTGGGTATAAATGATGCTGGGATGCCTAATCGGGACGTTAGCATCTGTTACCAACTGCATTATAAACCAGGCTCCACAATGTGGCTTATCCACAACTCCCTGACATGTTATTATAACACCTCTCTTGAGGATGGATTAGAGGGGGAATGTAATACCTATTAATCACCATTGATAAAAAAAGAAAGAGGCATGTTACATTAAGGTACAGTTACGTGTGTCTTTATCCTCTCCCTGCTATCCTCTTCCATTCTACCCTTTGGTGGTTTGCAGAGATTGTGCAATTCCTGGTCTGAGGATGGGAAAACTGTGACCTAGTCAGAGAGTGGGGCTGGGATTTAGCTCAGTGGGTAGAGTCTGCAGTCTCTGAGGTCCTGAGTTCTATTCCCAGCACCGCAAAAATGGGAGAAGGGCCTGGCAATCCACTCCCAAGGCAATCCCGAAACAGTCAGCCATTGAAAACCCTATGAGGGTCGCTATGAGTCGGATACCGACTTGACAGCACCTAAAAACAACAACAAGTCAGAGAGGAGCCTTGCAAAACAGGTAGCCACATCTGGGAACTTGGATCATCATTTTCCTAATAAAACCCAGGCCTCCTCTCATGGCACATGTGTGATTTGGCCCCACCAGCCACACCTGCCATGGATCCTACCCCTAGTGTGTGCTCCAAGTCACATAGAATTAGTGAAAGCCCTCAGAATGTGATGAGCTCCTTTATGGATGTAGCTTTCTGGAGCCCTCCCTCCCTCTGCCAGGCTAACCCCCTGCTCATCCTCTAAATCTCAATTCAGTGTCACTTCTTCCACCAAGCTGCCTGCTCCCCCACTCTGCCTTGGCCATCACAGCATGGATCACATGGTGTTGTTGTTAGGTGCTGTTGAGTCGGTATCCGACTCACAGCGGCCCTCCTAGGGTTTTCAATGGCTGACTGTTTCGGGATTGCCTTGGGAGTGGATTGCCAGGCCCTTCTCCCATTTTTGCGGTGCTGGGAATCAAACTCAGGACCTCAGAGACTACAGCACAGCGCTCTACCAACTGAGCTAAATCCCAGCCCGGATCACATGGTAGACATGGAAATTTCTTGCTTGCTGTCTTTTCCATCAACCCAGAGCTCTCAGAGTTTGTCTTATTTGCCTCTGGATTCCCTGAAAACAGCCCCTGATGGGGTGTCGGGGAAGTGTTTTGTTAAGAAGGAATGAATGCTTAAACTTCTAAGCCATTTCGTGTGGCTCACATAGGATTGTGTCGTACTGGGACTCATTCATTTTACCTACACATTGTTCCGGAGCACCTGCCTTGTCCCCTTCTAGGTATGCAAAACAGAGCAGCAATTACAGCAGTCCCAAGTTCTGCTTCTGTGGAGCTGCCATTGGTTAGCGGACTTCTACAGGAAGAAATGTCACTGGCCTGTGAGAATTTGCCTCCTAGTGTCCTCCCCTTTGGGAAAAGGACCAGGCAACCCACTCCCAAAATTCAATCTGCCATTGAAAACCCTATGAACAGCAGAGAAGCACTGACAATAGTGTTTTGTCTGTTGTATGGCGGGTCGCTATGAGTCGGATACTGACTCAAAGGCACCTAACAACAACAACAACAACATCCTGCCCTCGGCATCCTCTCCCTCATCCTTCAGATCCAGCCCAAGTGCCATTATCTTTAAAGAAAACCTGCATATCCACCCTAGGCAAATTTTTAGCATTTCCCTGTTTCCAAAATACACATTTTCCCACTTGGACTGTGTTGTTGCTTTTTTGCCAATTGGGAATTTACAATCATGGTGTCCTAACCACAATGTGCTAGTCTAATGTGGTCAAGTTCCTTTTCTTGCAAGCTGTTGTTAAGTCACTAGGTGCATTACCATCAAGCTGTCTCAAGGTTAGAGAAATATGGAAGTGCCCAGGGGCTGTGCTTCCCCCTGCTTTGAGCACACAGTGGATGCACTGCTCCCCTCATTGTGTCTGGTCACATATCTTTCTCCCTCGCTGGACTGTGAATTCCTCGAGGGCAATCTTGTCTAGTTCAACCACAATTTTTCTTCAACTTCAGATCTGTGCCTGGCACCCAGTAGACATTCATTTCTCTTGAGGGAATAAAGCAATGCACGATGATGTCATGGAGGAAAGCTTTCTTGCTGTTCACATGATTGCATCCTGTTACTTCTATTTCCTATTTATCTCTTTAAGTTCACTTCCAGAACCCTTCCACAGAAGTTGTCTCCAACTATTGGAGGGGGGCGAACTGTCACGTTAATTTTGGAGCCTTACATTCACAACAACAACAACATTCACAAGCTGTAAACAGGAACTAAAAATGTCCAACCCATATAGTTTGGGGGAGGACAAAGTGAGATACATACTGTATTAGTTTCTTAGGGCCACCATAACAAAATACCATAAAATGGATCACTTAAAAAATATGTATTCTCTCAAAGTTTGGAAGGCTAAATGTATGAAATTATAGTGTTGGAAGTTCTATGCTCCCTTCAAAGCCTTCTAAGGAATACTTGTTCATTATCTTTTTTAGCTTCCAATTGCCCAAGATGATTCTTGGTTTGTTCCAGGATGACTCCAACCTCTGCCTAATCTTCACCTGGCCATCTTCTCTTTCATAATGACATCAGTCATATTGAATTATAGCCCACCTTACTCCAGTTTAACCTCAGCTTAACTCATAACTTCTGTGTTATGGTTTAAATATAAAATGTTGTCCAAAGGTAATGTGTTGGAACATTTGGTCCCTAGGTGGTTATGCTGTCCTGGGAGTATATGGAATGTTGAGAAGTGGGACTTAGCTGGTGGAAGTAGGTCTCTGGGGGTGACCTTCAGAGGTTTTACCTGGACCTGTAGTTCTGGTACCTGTCTCTGTGTTCTTCCTCCTGATCCACCATGATGTGAGGTTCTGTGCCATGAGCCCACCATGTCTGCCTTGCTGCCCTGTCTCCTGCCATTACGGACTAACATTCTCTAAATGTGAGCCCCTAGTAAATTGTTCCTCCCAAAAGTTTATTTCAGTCTGTTTCTTTGTTACAGCAACAAACGAGCTGACTAGTACTATTCCTCAATGATCCTGTTTCCATAAAAGATCATTCTGAGACCATGAAGGTTAGAACTTTAACATATCTATTTGGGGGACACAATTCAACCCATAGCATACACAATATGTGCTAGCAAATATTCATTCCTTTTCTCTCCCACCTTCCTGTATCCTTAATTAGACCAACTCAGCCTACCCTCCCTTCATCCCACTTCTTGTCCATCCATCTCTGATGTGTATTTCTAGGTATCTTTTTAAGAAAGTATATTTTCTTCTCCTAGCCAATCTGGAATCCTTTTGAAGATAAAGATGTAAAAGATGTCCTTATAGCATCCCAAGGCTGCTTGGCATATACTAAGGTTTCAATATGTGTTATGGATTGTTTCATAACAAAGAAGCAGAAAATATTGATCATATTTTTTCCCCACACTGCCCTTCTCTCTAAGGTCCTTCCACTGGGTACTTTAAGGGCCATTATTATTCTCATTTCAACTAGCCTCATCTTATATGATCTACCCAGAGAAAATGAATATAGCAAGCTTGCATGAGATCTGTAGTCATTTTTTTTATCTTGACAACCACCACCCTTTGCAGGGCTTCTGTGATCTCTTGCTGGGCAGCTGCAACTGTCTGGCTTCCATTTATTTTTTTTAAAATCCTATTTGTTTATTTTTTTGATGGTACTGCAGATTGAATCCAGGGCCTTATGTGCCCTAGACAGTGTTTTACCACTGAGTTATATATCCAACCCTTTTAAGTTTTTTTTTGTTTGTTTTTTTTGTTTTTTTTGTTTTTTTTTTTTTTTTTTTTTTTTTTTTTTTTTTTTTTTTTTTTTTTTTTTTTTTTTTTTTTTTTTTTTTTTTTTTTTTTTTTTTTTTTTTTTTTTTTTTTTTTTTTTTTTTTTTTTTTGAGATAGGGTCTCACTATGTGGCTCAGGCTGGCCTTAAACAATCCTCTTGCCTTAGCCTTCTGAGTAGTTGGAATTACAGATACATGCCACCGTGCCAGGCTTTCCTGCCTCCTTTTAAATCCATTTTGTATACTACAACAGAGATATTTCTCAAAATACAAATATGGTACTGTTTTCATGGCTTTCCACTGTCCCCAGGCTAAAATCCAGGCACCTGTGATGGAGTATAATAATCTCTGTATACCCCGACCCCTCCCATCTGGGCTATTTTGTGTTTTATCTTTCCTGACCCCTAACTTGAGGCTCAACAGCCTATGAACTTCTTGCAAGTAACTTTAATGGGTCCTGAACTCTGACCTATAACCTTTTTCTCATGTATGCTTGATGTCTTTTCCTCCTCCATTCTCTCTTTTTTTTGGCGGGGGGGCATTTCTGAGTACTGAATCCAGAGCCTCATGCCTGTTAAATATAGTAGTGTGTTACTGAGCTGCATCCCCAGCCCATATTTCTCTTAGCTTTGCTGGGCTAACTCCTCTGAATCCTTCCAGGCACAGCTTAAAAGTCACATCCTCTGAGAAGCCTTTCCAGATTGATCAAAATTGAGGCAAATGTCCTTACACATATTTTTTAGGGCTAAAAATTGCACTGTGACTGGTATTATGTCTGAGGCATAATAATTACTGACTAAATATTTGTGGAAAGTTGAATGGGTGTTGTTTAAAGAGGTTCAGATATGGAGTAAAAAAACTAGGATTTAAATTCTGGGTTTTCCATGTATTATATTTTGGCCTTGGGAAAAGCAGCTAATTTTTCTGAGCTTCAGTTTGCCCACATATAAAATGAGGATAGGCACAGAAATTGGGTTCAGGCAAGGCAGGCAAAGAAATTAGCACCATTCTTGACAAATAGTAGATGTTTCCAAAATCTACATTACCTTCCTCATTGTCTCTCTCATGAACCCTCCCCCATCTCCAACTGACTTTCCCTGCACATTATTGGTATTTCTTTCTTGATGCTATGTCTCATTTGCCTCCTTCTTCCTAACTCTTCCTTTGGCTAATTCCCACCAATCTCGTTTTTTATTAAAATAAGACATCATGGAAAACTAATTAATATTTTGGAGATGAAGGATGTGGTCCTGCCAGACCTGGCTCTCCACTAAGTGCAATCCAATTGCAATGAAACTCATCAGCTTGTCTATTTAGGAAAAAAAAGATTTACTTATCAACAAGAAGGAATGCAGCCCCTTTATAATGCAACTACCAGCCTGCCTTTGGTAGCACTGGCAGCTTCAGACCCCAAGTGCCTGCAAACTGGACTGAGGAGAATGAATTTTCTCTAACGAGACTGTAAGCCTGGGCTCCCCTAGTCCAAGGCAGTCTGGTCCACTGTGCCCATGGGGGAACTCTTGAGCCCTGTCCACCTGGCCACAACTTAACCCCCACCACCAATGGTCTCCCTCATAGCTCCCAGGGTTTGGTAACTACTCATAGAAAGAACTCTGCAATAGGATCCAGAGACCAGGGAGATTGGAGGGATCAAGAGATCATCCTGTCTGATAGCTTCATTTTATATGTGGAGAAACTGAGGACTCAGAGGTGGGACATGAGTTGTGAGTTGCTCAAGGTCACATACCATGGACCATACCTAAGTCCCTGAATAATCAGGTATGTTTTCTTCCAGGAAATTCATTCATCATTCGCAATGCATGATGCTTCTAAATCTCTCAGGGCAATTATTACCTTGAGCTGAGAACCTTTGCGCATTCCAGCATGAGCTTCTCAAAAACAAGGACTCTGTGGTTTTTCATAACCTCCATTAACAGAGCCTAGAAGGGTATTTTGTATGCAGGAGGGGTTTAATATTTATAAAATGAATTTACTAATGCATGAGTTCAGGGCCACCAAAGTTTCCTCAAGTGTGCCCAGAGGTAAAATGGGCTCAGTGGACAAATTCCAGTGAGAGAGGCAGGCTAGTCTTGTGGACTTTGGAGATGATTGGGAAGGTTGAGCAAAAGCACCTTATCTTGAGCAATTGCTTCATGATCCTGAGAGTGACTTGTGGTGCTGAACCTAAACTGGCATCCTAGGTTCAAATTGCAACACCCTCACTATCCGTGTTGAAGTGTGCCTCAGTTTCCCCTTGTACCATCCTCATCTGCCCAACATGCATATGATGAGGATCATAGTGGGTCATATGTCCCTGAGGAGTCAAGGCAGTGTGGTTGATGTCTGCTTAGGATGCAGCCTCCTGCCTGTGAGTCTGGGAGCCTGAGCACCTCAAGCTGATGCTCTGATTCAACCAAGGAAAGCATAGGTTGCCTGTGCTCACTGGCCGTGGTTTGCACCTAGTAACTATCAGCTAGTACTCTACCAACAGATGAGGCTGAGTGACCTAACCGAGGTCTCAAATTAGTAAGAAGCAGTGGCAGGCTTGATCACAAGTTCTTCTTTGTGTACACTTAGTGGTTTTTATTCTATGTGATCTATTTGACTTGCAGTTTCCTGTGTCTGTATCTCAGTGCCATGTCCACCCCTACCACCATCAACATTTTTCTTTCTTTGTTCTTTCTTTTGTCAAGAGCCCTTGTAGTTTGCTCTTCTTCCTACTGTCTACATCTTCCTCGGGTACAGCATTCCCATCAGATGCTTCAATTCTAGCATGTGCTCTCTGTAAAAAAGTAGCCCCACCAGGAAGAGAGACACTTTTTCTGCCTTTTACAGGGTGAATGCTGTAGGGGTGTATGAAGCTGGCCAATAGCAGATGGTCTCCCTCACGAGTCCTTCAGCAACTAGGGGGTATAGGGTTCATCCTGTACAAAAGAGCCTGGATGCCTTTGCCTCACTGAGAAGACTTCACCAAGTGACAAGAGGTAGCTTAAAGTCTGCAGAAGGCCCAGCACCCCTAGGATGGACCTGCACCCAAAGATGGGGTCTTAGAGACATCTAAGTAAAGATAAGTGCAAGTTAAGTGTATAAATAATCCTGATTATCAGGGTCCCCTTTTCCATAAAGGGTCGCTATGAGTCGGATACCAACTCGAGGGCACCTAACAACAACAACAACAACTATTTAATGTGTATTATGAATTGTACCAGGTCCTGTGCCTGCACTTGGATTCTTTATGCCATAGAGAAGACACACCATTGAGGTTCTCTAGCCCTTGTCAGGAATAGGACCTGATACATCATATAATATATGTTAGCATGGAAGAAGTCATACCTAGCTCCTGCCTTCTGGACCTTACAGTCTAGTCAGGAAGGAATTGGGAAGAAGGTAATGCAGCTAATGGGGCTCAGGGTGGGTAACTGGCCCATCACTTCCTGTCTGAAGCTGGATGACAGAAATAAGAATCCTTGGAGGAACTCCCAAGGACAAAATCAGGGTAGGAATTCCCAAGACAACTCAAGGGAACAGAGAATTGCTAAGATGATAGGAGTCTAAGCACAGAGCCCCAAAAGAATGCCTTGGTTGTGGGCATGGGGCATATGGGAGCTAGAAAAGAAGGTTGAAAGAGCAAGAGGTGGGACAAATGACAGCATCTCCTTTGTGTGGGGAGTCAGGATGGAGAATGTTCACAGCATCATTTTGTAAAGGAAAATCTTTTGGGAAAAAAGCCTCTATTATCTATTAACAGGAATGGATAAATAAATTGTAGTATTTTCATATAATAAAGGTTTCAGCAGCAAAAAGTAATAAACCAGAGCTACACATGTCATCTTGGATAAATCACACAAACATTTTGTTGAGTAAAAAAAGCAAGCTACAGACAAAATGCTGCTTTTATGCTACCATTGATATAATGCTTGAAAACAGGCAAATACAATTCCATATATTGTTCAGGAATAAATAAATATGCAATAAAAGTATAATGTTGTTTGTGGGAATGGTAAAGTCTAAATTCTAGATGATGGTGGCTTCTAGAGGGGAGAAGAGTACGCTCATGTAAAGGAACATGAGGGCTTCAGTAATATTGGCGCTACCTCACTTCCTACCTTGGGTGATAGGTGCATGGCTGCTTATTGTATTATTATTTATTCCATTTCCATGTGTTTCAAATATTGCATAATAACATGTACTTAAAAAGCTGAAGTGAGGCACATGATGAGGACTCAGAAAGTGAGGGTCTGCTTTCTTTCCTCCTGATGCTACCTCTAGTCTGTTAGATGTCAAATTTGGGCCTTTCCAAAGTCTTGACTGGAGGTGCAAAATAACACTGTCTTCCAAAGCCATTTCCTGGGCTGGGTCAGCTCCCTCTTTCTCCCCACTGAGCCCTGATCCCACCCTTGGAGCAATGTATGACATTGGGAATGAGGGATTGGGATAGGACTTCACCATTCCTCCATGTCCAAAAGCTACTCTTTAGTCCACCAGCTTTCCCTCTATAGAGAAAAGCAGTCTTATGGCCAAAGGAGTTTGATCCCATTGCCACCCCAGTGATGCTGCCCCTTCACTGCTCAACTAGTGCATCTGGCCAATGTTGAACTGCCCTCTGTTTGTCCACATTCGACTCTATCCCTCCTCACTCTTTTCCTGAAACCTCCACTGTGTTGTTTCTTGGTCCTAATCTGGACCCAGGACCAAAAGGTCTAACATTTCTGTTACTGCACAGGGCATGACCTCAGTTTTGGGGTGCCCTGCTATGGTTCTGAGGTGGAATTTCCTGCTTACAATTCCTTCAATTCCTTCCTGAATTGTCCCCCTTTCTCCCCATTATTGCTACCACCAATGTACCACTGATTTGTTTCTTCTCTCCCATCCCCAATGGAAGTAAGGAAGAAGAAACAAATGTATTCTATTTTCATCCATATAAGGCATGCTTTACTCTAATCTCTGGACTGGGATTTAGCTCAGTTGGTAGAGCACTTCTCTGTAGTCTCTGAGGTCCCGAGTTTCGATTCCCAGCACTGCAAAATGGGAGAAGGACCTGGCAACCCACTCCCAAGGCAATCCCAAAACAGTCAGCCACTGAAAACCCTATAAGGGTCACTATGAGTCGGACTTGACTTGATGGCACCTAACAACCTAACAACTCTAATCTCTACAGATAAAGAAACTGAGGCCCAAATAAATAGCTTGCTCAAAGTCATATAGGTAATAGGGGACAGAACTGGAATTCTAATCTATCATCTGATTCCAAAGCCCATGCATGCTTTTTCCTCTACATTCACTGTCTCCCAAAAGTTGATCAACAAGCCCCTACTGAGGGCTTCAATTGTTGTTGTCCAATCTTATTTGGTAATGCAGTGGATTGGCACCAGTGAATGTTCTTGAACTGGCTCTGTTATATTCTACCCCTTGTTCTCTTCTTTTCAGGATGTTTTTCACCTTAGAAAAAGAGGTGGTGGCAGAGCCTCACAGCCCATCACCTTTCTTCCCTACATTGTCATTTCCCCAGGTATCTTGGCAAAGGCTGCCCATGAGCAGAACTACGGGGATCCTCTCACTCCCCAGGTCCTAGTTGCACAATGGAGAAGATGCTAGATGATCCCTAACTACTTCCACTCAAGTCTCCAGGCACCAGCACCAAGCCAGGGGACCTGCTTCAGACAGGTCATCAGCTCTGATCTTACTTGCTAGACTAGGGCAAATGTCCAAAGCCATTTAGATTTGACCCACTCAGTCCTCTTTCTCAATTTACGTAAAGAATTCCCTCCTGAATGTGGGCTAAGGAGTTTTTGTAAGGTCTCTAAGGAGTTACAGACCATTGAATTATGTGAAAAGACAAACTTGGACACAAAAAGGTTAAGATTATATTTCAGGTTGGTCTTAAGATTGATAGTGTGGGCAAGGGCTAGATGATTAATTATTCAGGAGGTCTTGGACTCCAAGTATTAGAGTTGCTATGTCTTGGAGAGAACATTTTAGGACTGAGGAAGCTGCATGCCATCTTTGGCTTTGTCCTTAGTGAGGAGAACCAAGGACCAGGTTGGGAATACAGGTGGGCTGATGGAGCAACTTAAGCTCTTGTCTTATAGTCCACTATTTACATGTTACCCAATTGCTTTTCTTCTCGATGGACGTATAACAGAAATCCTTCCTATTGACCTAGAGGGATAGGGAGACTGCCAGCTCCTCCCACACTGAGTCAGAAGATCATCTCCTGGAACCTCCCAATGCCCACAGGCAGGAGTGGGCAAGGATTGGGAACAAACAATGGGATAGACTGGGATTGAGTGGTTGAGTACCCATCTGTCTAGATAGCCCATGCCCATCAGGCTGAGCACCCTGGGGGTGCAGCCCAGAATGGGGGGGTGTTATGTAAGAAACAGACCACTTGGGTCTACAGTGGTTACAAGAGTTAGGCAGAGGGTGGTGGTGGTATCTTGCTGTTGTTAGGAGCCATCGAGTCCAACTCATAGCGACCCTACATACAGCAGATGGAATCACTTCCCGATTCTGTGCCGGGCACAAGATCTTATTTATGCTTAAACTCATTGTTGCAGACACTGTGTCAATCCATCTGGTGGAGGGTTTTCTTTCTCTTCGCTGACCTGCTACTCTCCCAAACATGATATCTTTCTCCCAGGATTGGTTTCTCCTGACTACATGTCTGAAATATGTAAGATACAGTCTAGCCATCCTTGCTTCCAAGGAGCACTCTGGTTGTACTTCTTCTAGGATGGAGCTGTTGGTTCTTTTGGCAGTCCATGGTGGTATCTTAGCTCATCTTAAATATTCCTTTCTTTTCTTTCTTTAAGTCACCAAATAAAGAAAATGCAGACTCCTCCAAGGCATAAGCTGGACAGAGCTGTGAGAGCAGGTTTTATCAATGGAGGGAATGCTGGATAATTGGCCCTATTTCTACCTGTTTGAGTTCTCCTCCTTCATGCTTCAGACCACACATGGTCTGATTCTTATGGAAGTACACTTCTCATCATTCCTTGCCCATCAGAACACCATATCTATAGCTGGCTTATGAAGGCCTTGGACAAGTCATTTCATTTATGAATGGAGTGGGTGCTATGCTCCTCAAGTGGGCTTCTCCTCCTAGTGGCATTTGGAAACATGTGGGGACACATATGGTCACCACTGGGATGTATTTCCAGAGGAAGGCAGAGATGCTAAGTCTCCTTGCCAACAAGGAAACTACACACATGGAGGGATGGTCCCCCCAAAATATCCATAGTGCCCTCATTGAAAAGCATTGTTAGACTCTGAGGATTCGTCCAACTATGGTGTGATGGGTCTGTCAGACACTGGCCTATGAAGCTCCTGGCAGACTGTGACATGATCTCTATGCCAATGACAGCATGTAGCTCTGGTCAGAGGCCTGAAGTGTGAGGCTGGTTAGGTCAGGACATTGTCCTGTGGGAACCAGGACAGCAGGGCACAAGCAGACCTGGGAATTAAATGCTGAATGGCCTGGAACAACAGCCACAACTCTAGGTTCTCTATAACTGGAGAGTGATCTGGACAGATCACCCTGGGGCTGTGAGATAAAGGAAGACGGAGGCCACAGGGAAGCAGAGAAAGGGGAGAGCACGTTTGAAGAGGTATAAGATCAGAGTGTGGCTGAAGGGATGAAATGAGCCATTGAAGAGAAAAATTTTCTGTGATCTGCTGTGTAGGAAATGGGAGCTGGGGTTCTGGGACTGAGCAGGGAGGCAAGGGAGGCATATTTTCAGGTGTAGAATCAATACTGCATCTGTCCTTTTTAAATTCAGTTCCTTATAATAAATCAAATAGAGGTAGGGTGTAGAGGCTTGTCAGTCTGAAAAGAGCCTTTGGCTCATCAATTTCCACAGCAAAGGCAGATGGTTTAAGAAAACCAGATAATTGCTGAGCTCAGAGAGGCCTAGGGCATTTTTTAACATCTGTACACATTTGGCTCTTACCTTGGTCTTTAAGAAGCCCCTGGAATTGAATAAGAAGCTACTAACAAGGCATTGTATTATTGCTAACCATTTGGCAGATAGGAACCGTATCCGCCCTTATTACCACTGTATTTCAGTACCTAGGACAGTGCCTTACTGGATATGGGCACTTCATAAACGTTGGTTGGTTGAATAAGCAAATGAATATCTGCATACTATGAGTATAAACTGTGGGACAAAATAGAAGCATATCCCTTCATATTCACTTGGAAAGAAAGTTTACACTTCTAAGAGACAAAGTTCAGAGGAGAGGAGTGAACATAAGTTTGGGAGTCAAACTCCTTGTTCAACCATTTCACCATCTCTGTAACCTCAGCTGATAATTGTTGTTGTTAGGTGTGGTTGAGTTGAATTCAAATCATAGTGACCCTCATAGGGTTTTTAATAGTTAATTCCTTTGGTATTGCTTCATTAGTGGATTGCCAAGACCTTCTCCCATTTTTGCAGTGCTGGGGTATAGCATAGCACTCTATCAACTGAGCTAAACTCCAGCCCAGCAGCTGATGATTAGAGTTTTTAAAAATCTTCTCTCAAAAGTGATAGCAGTAATGATCATTTGTTCTAGGGGTTATGGGAAAGAATTTAACAAGCTAATTCATGAAATACCTAGCACAAAGCCTGACACATAACAAGTATTCACGAAGAAAAACTTGTGGGGATTTTCCAGGGGACATTCCTGCATGTGACAGGTGATTGAGCTGGACCGGGGAACTCTTCAGCATTTGTTCAGAAGCTTGCCTGTGCGGGTATTCTCATCATCTGGAGCAGAAAGAGCAAATTGAACAATGAAGTGAGCTTTTCATGAAGCTGAATTACTCCAACTAGAGGACAATGCTTTTGTGTGTTGTGTTGTTGTTGTTGTTGTTATTAGGTGCCCTCGAGTCAGTATCTGACTCATAGGGTTTTCAATGGCTGACTGTTTTGGGATTGCCTTGGGAGTGGATTGCCAGGCCCTTCTCCCATTTTTGCGGTGCTGAGAATTGAACTCGGGACCTCAGAGACTGCAGCGCAGCACTCTACCAACTGAGCTAAATCCCAGCCCTTTGTGTGGTATATATTTTCCTTATTAGTTTTTAGGGGGTTAAAATGCCATTGTCTCATGATATGATGATGATATTAGAAGGCAGAGTTTTAAAATATATCCTTTTCTGATAAAATAAAAGTGGCCTGATGCTGGTCCTTGATTATTATTGTTCATTATTTGGCAGATAAATAATTCTATATATAAAATTCCAACACCTAAAGACCACCAATTTTGCTGATTCTAATGACCTCATTGGAGCTGGGATTTAGCTCAGTTGGTAGAGTGCCGCTCTGCAGCCTCTGAGGTCCCGAGTTTGATTCCCAGCACCGCAAAAATGGGAGAAGGACGTGGCAACCCACTCCCAAGGCAATCCCGAAACAATCTGCTATTGAAAACCCTATGAGGGTTGCTACGAGTTGGGCACGACTCAACCACACCTAACAACAACAATGACCTCATCTCTAGGAAGTGAGTGGAGTATATGAGGAAAGTGATGAGGAGGAGCAAATCTGTTTGCCTGGACCTAGAGAAGGCTCCCTAAAGCAGAGAGGACTTGAGCATGACCTTTAAACATGATGGGTTTTGTTTTGGCAGATGAAAGTGCATGAGCATTTTAGGTGGAGGTGACAGTTTGAGAAAAGTCTCGGCGGCACACGAGTAAGGTGTAATGAGGAATTGAATATGAGAGTTTGGGTCAAACGAAAACCCCAAAGTCACTGAAATTTCTTGGCAAGGGCTTATTATCCTGAAAATGGGGTTGAGTAGGGAAGAGATTTGACATTTATTGAATTCCTATGATTATCTCTAATACTTGCTACTACCCTGGGACTATTCTCCCCAATTTATACATGAGAATACAGAAGCTTATAGAGATAAAACAAGGTGTCAGGGGTAATATAACTAGTAAGTGGCAGAGCCAAGCAGGAATGTTAAGATATAAGACATTTTGAGAAGAGGAAGTAAAATTTAGGGGGAAAAAGATGCAGCAGATCCTATTTAATGAAATGCTGAGCAGAGCCTGAAGAGTATGTGTCCAGGCAGGATTTAAGGGTGCCTCCTATACTTTGGGGAAGGAATTTGAGGCAGTGGCTACAGAAACTCTCTGTAGTGACAAAGGTCTGAAAATGTTGCCTCAGTTTCCTTCCCCAAGTCTGTTAAAGAGATAAGGTCTTGTTTTCACCTCTTCTGCTATTTCTTTGACTACTACATATCTATCAATGTATCTATTTGTGTGTGTATGTACCATATATCCTCTAATCTAATTCATACTCTTTGAATAGTTTTGTTGCCATTAGTTGCTGTCAAGTCAGGTCCAAGTCATAGCAACCCTATGTACAACAGAACAAAACACTCCCCAACACTGTGCCATGCCTGGAACTATGTCAGTGCTTCTCTGCTATTCATAGGATTTTCAATGGCTGATTGTTTCAGGATTGTTTCAGGAATGGTTTGCCAGGTCCCTCTCCCGTATTTGGGGTGCTGGGGATTGAACCTGAGACCTCGGAGAGTGCAGAGCAGCACTCTACCAACTGAGCTGAACCCCAGCCAAAAATTTATTGTTGTTGTTGTTGTTAGGTGCCATCAAGTCATGTCCCACTCATAGCAACCCTCATAGGGTTTTCAATGGCTGATTGTTTCGGGATTGTCCTGGGAGTGGGCTGCCATGTTCTTCTCCCATTTTGTGGTGCTGGGGATCAAACCTGGGTCCTCAGAAAGTGCAGAGCAGTACTCTACCAACTGAAATAAACCCCAGCCCCGCCCCACAGTTTTAGAGAGCTACTAAATCAGGTGCAGATTAGAATTACGTGCTGACTGGATTCTGGAGGACAGCAGGTCTGTTTGCCTGGATCTAGAAAAGGCAGCAGGGAGGACTTGAGCATGACCTTTAAATATGGTAGGGTTGACGATGGATTAGATTCTAGAATATATGGTGTGTATGTATGTATGTATCTATTTATCTATGTACAATCAGCCATTGAAAAGCCTTTGAGAGTCACTATGAGTCAGACCGACTTGACAGCACCTAACAATGATGTATGATCTATCTGATGCCCAAAACAGTCCTTAAGTAAATAAATACATGACACCCATGAGGCCCCTCTTCCCACTCTGACCTCTGGAAATTGGTTCTCAAGCTTTGTAGCAGGTTGGGATCCTATAGGGGGATCTTTTAAATGATACCCTCCCATTCTAGGGTTCTGATTCAGTAGGACTGAGGTGCATCTTTGAAAGTTGCATTGTAATCAACCCCCAAGGGGTTCCAGTATAGCCCCAGGACCAGATTCAGAGAAGCTTTTTTCGAGAAAGTTTGTATCTCCTCCAGGTTCTATGCCAGCATTCACGGAGATGCCCCCAGAGGATGCTGGGCAAAGCCTTCTCTAGGTGCAGGAAATTGAGACAATATTCTTGGGCTTCTTTCAGGAGGGAACCTTCACTCTGGCCCTGGGAGAATCTTCAATGAACAGGGATTGAAGAGACTCTGGTTCTCCCAGCTGGCTCTGAATAAAGACCTATAAAAGCTGTCAGACTCACCCCACTGCTGGAAGAAAGCAGCTGTGTGTTTGAACAAACTCTAGCCTAGCAGCATAGGGCCCTGCCTTGCTGCTAATCCATTCAGTGATATGGGACAGTATGCTCCCCATTGCTACAATCCAGTTCCTAGTTCTAAAAACTGAAGGCATTGGAGTATTTGGACTCTAAGGTGCCCAGGTTCTTTGATGCCTTTGTTAGCCCTCTCAGCTTCTTTTTACTTCCCATAAGGTGAGACCTGACCCTACCTCCAGCCCACTACACAGGGATTGCCCATCCTTCCCTCTGTAGATACCTCTCAGGCCTCTTCACTTCCACAGAAGAGAAAATTAGAGAGATCTGGCCAAGGTCATCTAGCTGGAATGTGAGAGAAGCTGACTATGTGTGATCTCTGGAGCCAGCTCATCAGCACTGAGCTTGTTCCTCCTTTTCATCCCCTGGGGCTGCTGGATGTTTTGAGTTTAGTGCCAGGAAACCCAGGCATGGCTGAGGAATCGTGGCACAAGCAGCCACCAGGGTGTAGAACTCCAGAGGCACAAATGCCATTGCAATCTACATGAATGGTGGCTCCTGAAGTTGTGTGGTGAATAACATGAGTGGTTATATGTGGTGTTCCCGGAAGTACATATAGTCTTGGTGGCATTTCCCTCTCCTTTTAAATGACTGTTAATGGTCCTATTTAGGGACCATCTTTGCATATAGAAAACTAGGTGGTTAGTTCTTGACTATAGTAAAGCTGTGGCTAGAAATGTCTTCCATGGAAATCACAAACAGTACCTGTAGAGGCCCCTTTAGTTCAGTATAGAAGTCATCAACTTGGGAGTTCATGACAATACTTTTAAGGAAGGGTAAGTCTTCTCTATTTTGTGCTATATGTGAGAAGTTGGAGGTTTGCATGGAGATTCTGGTGAAGGCAGGATGATTTTCAGTTCTGCATGGAGCCAGAGGTCAAGGCCTTTCAGAAAAGCATAGCCTCCCCTGTCCCATGGGCTGGGATTTAGCTCAGTTGGTAGAGCACTGCACTGTAGTCTCTGAGGTCCTGAGTTCGATTCCCAGCACCGCAAAAATGGGAGAAGAACGTGGCAATCCACTCCCAAGGCAATCCCGAAACAGCCATTGAAAACCCTTTGAGGGTCACTATGAGTCGGACACGACTCGATGACACCTAACAACAACAACCCCTGTCCCTCTCCGCAGTGGATGATGCTCTTTCAGGCACATTGGACTTGATGTGACTTGACACACAGAGGAGCAGAGTGAAAAACCCCTTTCTGTGACTCATGCAAAGCCTGCCTCGCCCAACCTTAAGACAGTCTCCATCTGCACCAGAGGGGGCTCATTTGACTTTAGTCTCAGCCCTGTGACATATAAGCAGCCTATTTGACAGCCCTGCGTTAGGTATTGTGCTGCAAAAATCAATGAAGCATAGCTCTCCCTATAAGGACTTGACAAACATTTGGGGAGACTCACAAGAAACTCAGTGACCCCAAGAGGCCATGAGATTCCTTTTGTGGGGACGTGAGAATCCAACAGGGGCCACAAGAGAGGCACCTGGGCTCACGGGGAGTCCAAGAGTTCCCTGAGAAGAAGTGATCCTGGAGCACAGACTATGAAGGTGAGGAGGAGTTTGAAGGGGAAAAGGAAAGAGGAGGGAGGGAAGGAAGCAGCATTCTAGGTAGGAACAATGGCTGGGCAAAAATCTGGGGGCACAAGAGCTGAGGATTGGGTAAAGTATCTGTGGCTTAGTGGGTCTGGGATGAAAATTCCATGGCCGGGTCCTGTGAGAGAGAATGGAAAGCAATCAGAGAGCCAAAGCCTACCGCTCCATGCAAAGTGATCAGAATTTCTAACCTGCAAACCATGGGGAACTGCTGACAAATGTTGAGCAGGAAAGTGACATGATCAGAATTGCATTTCAGTAGTAGCACTGATGGGAATGTGGAGCATGAAGAGAGGTGAAAACAGAATGAGCAGTTGCACGGGAATTTCAAGAGCCCAGGTAAGGGTTGCTGAGAGCCCTGAGCCAGTGTCTCAGCTCCCTTCCCTCGCCTTCCCTACCCAGGCAGGTCCCTGGGAAGCTACAGTTTTCCAGGGCTTGGGCAGGGTGGGCTTCTCCAGCAGTCCAGGGGGAGGAGAACTTATGCCACTCTTTCTGCTCTGTGGCCCCAAGCCCCTTACAGAGCTAGGGCAGAAACAGACCATGCCTTTTGAGCCTGGGCTGAATGGACCTGGACACCTTTGCCCACAGGCTGCCCCAGGAAATCTTTGCCCCAACATGAAGCCCTTTCACTTACAGGTGAGAGGCAGGCTGAGTGGTGGGGGCTGCTCCCATCCCCCATGGCTGCTCTGCCCCCTCCCCATGTTTCTATGGCAATCCTTTCCCCTTCCTTCCCTCCTTGCTTCTTGTCAGATTGTCTCCTAACCCCTCTAGGGGTGCCAGGGAAGGGAGCTAATTACCTTACTATAAATACCAGCCAGAGTGCGCTCCCAGGGCCCCAGACCTGGCTTTCCTTTCTCAGTGCCTCTGAGGCAGATGGGCAGCTATGCACCAAGATGTGTAATAGTTTCTTCACCCCCTCACTGACTCAGTTCTGCCTACCCTCAACCAATGAATAGACAGAGGAGGAAGAGGCAAGAGCTGAGTGCCAGGCACAGTGCTAGACTCTAGGAATTCAGGGGTGAATCAGAGCCTGCGTCTGCTTTCAAGGGACTCCATGATCTAGAGAGGAAGCCAGGTCTGCATCAGAGAGTAGGGATGGCACATGTGACCTGGGGACAGAGAAGAGCCCTGGCTCTATCTGGAGTAGGAATGGGGAGCTTCTTGTGGAGGGTGAGAAGACAGCGGCCAGGAGGCAGTCTGGACAGAAGGCACGGGGCAACAGATGGCAGAGAGCCATCAGGGCTGGGGCTGGCCCTCTGAGGGGCTGGCCCAGATATCCTGGAGGAAGGAGGGAAGACATAAAGTACAAGGAGAGTCCTTGAGCATGGGGTCCTGGGGTCTCTGGAAGCCACAGGAGGCTCTTCAGCTGTGTTGGGGTCTAATCAGAGGTGGCTTAGGGAAGGTTACTCCGGAGGGAGGCTGGGACTCCCTCCTTTTGGTCGCAGAGCCTCATTAACTCAAAAAGCCTCCCTTCTTGAGGCTGGAGCTCCGAAGGAGGAGAGGGCAAGGACTTACAATGGGGACGCAATTAACATCTGGCAAACAGAACAGAGATGCAAACACCTCGAGGAAGAGTGGAATTATGCGCAAGGGGGAGGGAGGGGTAAGTCTCCCCCTAATAGCTCTGCACTTGCATTAGTTCTGACAGGGAAGGGTGCTTTGTTTGTGCGCTCCCTGGCAACCGTTTCCAGGAAGAGCAGCGCCTAGGAGGCAGGCTCTGAAGACGTTCAATCAGTCCGAAAGCTTAGCCAGACAAAACCTCTTGTCATCCTGTCGCTGGCTTCACAGCCTCTGTGGGCCAGAAGGAGAGGGGATGACGTGGGCAAACACTCCCTGGGTGGTGGATGGTAGGGCCTGGGACTAGAGGAGCGTCAGGAAGCCTGCCACAGGGCTGCATCTCATTGCCCGGAGGGGCTTCCGGACACGAAGGCAGCAGGGGAAGCTAAGCTCCATATGGGTGGGGCCTCCTCTCTATCTCCCCGGGGAGTCCTTGGCTCCTCCTCCATGGCGAGGCCCCCTCCATAACAATGGTGGAGAGGAAAGAGGGAGGCTCTGAGCCAGGGTCTGGGCCATCTTGGGCAGCTGATGTCACTTCTCTGGGGGTTCAGCTCCTGTGCGTCACATGTGCCTCATCAGCAAGGCCATTAGTGGAAAAAGCCCAGCTGCAGAACTGGCTCGCAGTATGCGCTGAGCCTGCACCTTCTTGTCCCATTCCTGTGTTTCGAGGCCAACTAGGTGAGGTGGGAGATGCACACACTTCACATGCTGCCTCCCAGAGAGGCCCCTGCAATAGCACTGCCTCCTGTCTCCTGTCTTTTTCTTCCTGGCTCCGTTTTCCAGCCTTACCTGCTGCCCTCCCCTCTCCTCCGGTCTTACTCTCTGACTATACTACAGGAATGCTGCAAATGGGGGGAGAAGTGAGCGGTTCAGCTCTGCACCTCAGGAAGAAAGAAAGATGCGCTATATTTTGGTGTCCTTAGCGCTCTGGCCTTACACCAGACAAAATGCCTGGGGTTCGGGCAGCGGAAGCATGTATTATGCTGGCTGGCCACATGCGATGGCAACTCACAGACAAGAAGAGCCCTCAGAGCTCTGTTCTTCATCACAACGAATCTGTGCCCAGGGCCCCTGTGTTGTGAGACTTTGCCCCAGGCATCTGGCTGCACAAAAGTCTCTGCCCTCAAGGAGCTCGCCAGCTTGCAGAGGGAGATGGGCCACAAGCAATCTACACGAGGGCTTGGACCAAAGGAGAACAGGGAAGTAGGGGAGGCATTGGAAGTGTCCGAGAACGAGGAGGCTCTGATTTTAAGCAGGGTGGGCACCCAGGCCTCAGGAGAAGCCAGCATTTCAGCAAGACTAGAAGGAAAGGAGATGAGGTCTGGAGGAAAAGTATTCAGGCCAAAGGGACAGCAAAAGCAAAGGCTCTGAGGAGGGTCTGTGGCTGGCATGTTCAAGGAATGGCAAGGCCAGGGTGGCGAGGACAGAGCAAGGGGAGAGTAACAGGAGCTGTCAGTGGTAATGGAGCTAGACTGGGGTGGGGGAGGGGGGCTGCTGTAGTTTTTTTCCATGGGATGTCGTATGTACAGCTAGATGTTGGGAGGAGTGCTTCCCCCCCATCTCCAATCAGCCAGAGAAACTATGTATTTTCTTATCTAGTCCGTATATTAGAATTCAGTGTAAGATATCGAAATAAAGGCTTTTGAAATATCAAGTGTTTGGAATCCATTAATTAAGTCTTGTGCCTGCAGCCATAGCACTGTGGCTTCCAATCCTGTCAGATCTCGGAAGCTAAGTGGGGTTGGGCCTGGTTAGTACTTGGATGGGAGACCACATACTGTAGGCTTGGGAGACAGACCCAGCAACCCACTCCCAAAAAACAATCCGCCATTGAAAACCCTATGAATAGCAGAGAAGCACTGACAATAGTGTTTCAGCTGTTATACATAGGGTCACGATGAGTCAGACACCGACTCCATAGCACCTAAAAAGAACAACAATTAGGTCTTGTGCTGATGGAGAAAAAGTCTCAGAAAGGGCCAATGATATTCAAGGCCACAGAGCCAGGAGAAGAAATGGATCTCAAACCTAGGTCTGCAAAGGACCCTTTTTGTCTTTAATTTCAGAGCCATGGAAGGTCCTGGGAGTCGGCTTTAGGGCCTGTGATGCACAGTTCACTCGAAGTCCCATTCAGCTGGATCCCCGTGGACTCCCCATGCTCTAGTTCACTTGAGCCTATGAAACTGCAATAAGGTTGCTGCTGTCTCCAGGCACGTGGCTCCTGCCCGGGTCAACTTCTGCCTCCTCTGTAAAAACCATCCACTGATTACTCGAGCCAGCAAAGATTCCTTTGTGAAACTTTATAAAACTCCCAGCTATAATGGCCCCGAAACAGGTCACACTGTCTTCCTCAGCCAGTGTCTCCTGTAAGTGTTGAGGCAAGTTATCTACTCACAGGTTTTGGCTACAATGGAATTTAATAATGTACTGTATCTCATAATAGGGTCTGGCACAGGAGAGGTGGCCAGTGAATGTGCAATGAGAAAGTAAGTCAGGATAGTCTTTGGAGAGGTACCATCCACAGACCTCTTTACCCTCTCCATAAAAAGAGGGCACTAGAACATAATAGTTAACAGCATGAGCTTGGGAATAAAGAAGATCCAGGTTCAAGTCATATTTCTTAACATAGCTACCACTGCTAAATGGCAATCATAAGTAGATTTGGAGATTATTAAATTACATACAATACTCAGTAGCATAGCACTTAGATCATTGGGATGGAGCCGGAGTGAAGGGACAGGAGTCCCAGGTAATGAGTCTCTAGTTTTAGTGTGGATCACCCTCCCTATACCAGGGCTTGCTGAATCAGTTGGCCAATGCTGCACCCCCTCCCACCTCCCAGCATGTCCAAATCAGTAGGTCAGGGTGGGGCTTGAACTGCATTTCTAATGAGTTCCAGGGTGATGCTGATGCTGTTAAAAGCCAGTGTCTTAGATCAAGATGAGGTTTGTGGAAAGAGAAGGAACTGAAAGCCAAGTATGGGCTGGATGTGCATCCAGAACAGACGGAGAGATACTTTTGGAGCCATACCCAGAAGGCAGCGCGTTCTGGAGCTCTGGGAGTCAGCTGACTTTGCACACCTGGGTGGCCAGCTGCTCTCCCTCTGGCTCCATCACAGGCACTGAGATTCACAGGCCAGTGAAGAGCCAGCCAGGCTCTTCTCTTCTCTCTCCTTCCTCTCCTTCTCTCTGCCCCCACCGCTCCTGCTTTTTTTACCAGATAACTTCCAGCCTCTAGATGGACTGAAATTGAGTGAATATAAGATGCTAATGGAGGCAAGCAAGAAAGCATAAAACCAGATAGATTAAGCAAAAATCAACATTCTTAGGTTTGGAAGCTTTCCCACAATTTCTAAGAGATATTTGTCATTCTGGGAGCATTATAAGCCTCCAATACTTGAAAATGGTTCCATGCAAATTAATGGACTCTTATCTGCTACACAGTAAAATCCATAGACTTTTGGCATTCTGCAGCTATGGATCCAGATCCTACATAGCTGACTTGCTCATTTCTTTTGCTATGATTTTGTGGTCTTGTTGAGGTGGCTAGACCTTTAAGAGGTAGAGCCTAGCGAAAGGTCCTTAGGTCCTTGAGAGTGTGCCCTTGAAAGGGATTAATGTATTTCTCCTGGAACCCTGGTTAGTTCTTGGAGAGGGGATTGTTATAAAAGTCAGTTCCTGGTCCCTCCTAGTCTCTCTCTGGCTTCCTGTATCAAGATGTGATCACTTGCACCCACACGTTCTCCTATCATTGTCATCCATTAGGATATGACCCAGCCAAAGAGGAGGGGGTCTCACCAGAACTAAGCTGATGCCAGTCCATGCCCTTGAACCTCCAGAACTGTGAGCTAAATAAACATCTTTTCTTATAAAGTTAGCCACCTCAGTTATTTCATTATAGTGACCAAAAGCTGAAAATACATACTTGAACTTTCTTCTCATGTTTTTTTTTCTCTTGAGGTTCCTTCTAGGTTAATTATCTACATCTGTCTGATAAGGTCCTAAAAAAATCTATCTGTACTTTTGGTGTTCTGCACCAGAACAATAGCCTGTGAGCCAAAAGCAGCCTACTGCATGTTTTTATAAATACAGTTTTACTGGAACATAGACACAGCCACTGGTTTCTGTACTGTCTAGTGCTGCTTTTGTGCTACAGTGACAGAATTGAGTAGTTGCAACAGAGATCATATGGTTTGCAAACTTTAAAATATTTACAGTGTAGCTATTTATAAGAAGTTTACTGACACCTGTTCCGAATCAGTGGTGATTCTCTCAATGAAACTTTACTGGATCTCACAGAGCTACACACCTCTCATCTTCTCTTGTCACTTCCTTGTTCTTTGCTCTATGATTATATTACTTGTCATAATGGTTTTCTACATATACTCTTCCTCATGGAATTTGTGTGTTTACACTGCTCTCTGAGATCAGGAAGTTTAGTGCCAGGGCACACAAAACTTATACAAAGACCTTCCTTAAAGTCATTCATAAAGCCTCCAAAATGGGAAGCAATCTAAATGTCCAAGAGTAAGAAAAAGGTCAAATAACTATGGTGTACACCTATGATGTATTGGTATGTAACAAATGAATTCTATTACTCTAAGAATATATAGTAGTTTCAGAAAAATTGTCCATCACATAAAGGGGAGCTTTATAGAAGCATTCTAATATTCCATTCAATATAATTTCACTTCTGCAAACAAGGAAATAGATAAATATGCAGAAGAATTAATTAAAAACACTGGAAGGAGCTGTACAAAATGTTTATTCTTCTCTGGGTAGAGGACTACGGGTGGCTTTCATTTTATTTTATTAGTTTGTATATTTTTCATAATAAGGATATATTACTTTTAGAACCACGGGGAAAAATTCAAGTTATTAAGATGCTAGTAGCTCGCTCTGTCCTGGCTTTGCCACATTCTAGCACTCTGTCCTTGAAGACTCATCTAGCCTCAGTTTTCTTATCTGTAAAACATGGGGAAATACAGCCTTTTTCATCAAGTTGTTCAAATGAATATTCAGAATATCCCAGTGAGCTCCAAAACGCCCTTCTCCCAAGCAGGCTGCTGTAGCAATGGTGTCTCCATAGGGAGGTGGGGGCTATCAGGAGCCCCTAGGAGCCCTACTTGGCACTTGGAGAAAGAGGAGTGGCCCTGTGATGGGCAGAGCAGTGCTCAGGCTGACTTAAAGCTCAGGAACAGCACGTGCTTCCATAATGTAGCACCAGGACTTCTGCCTGGGAAGAAGCCTCGCCCCGAAGCCGCCAGCTTCATTTCTGCACAATGCACAGTAGCTCTGTGTTTCATTTTTCCCCTGAACTAGCTGTCCTGCCTGAGCACCCGAGCCTGCCCTTCCACACTTTCCACCTTCCTGCCCTGCCCTGTATTCTCACTGCCTCTCAGCAGCCTGTGCTTGCTGTTTCCTTCCACTGAGATTTTCTTCTTTTTTTCCCTCTCCTAGTCAGACTCTTTCTCCGTGTTTCTCTCTCTCTGACTTGCTAGACAGCGTCTTTACTCGATATGATCAGTAATGACTTTCTACTACTCTCTCCCTTCTCTTCCTCTTCTTTTACAAGTATCCTTGTTATTATTTCCCCTGATCATCCATCTAAGTGGATGAAGGAGCTCACTTGCTGCCTGGTAAAGTGGCCTTAGGAGGCATCAGTGTGGATCAAAGTGAATGAGTTAGGATAGAATTAGGCTCCATAAGAGTTATGTATGGGCAAGATGAGGCCCCCAAAGGGGCCGTGCCATGCCCCATGGGCATGTGCTAGTCAAGTGAGTAGTCAGAGAATCTGGGAATACATGTTTGCAATTCCTAGACGTACTTGTCTACTGTATCCCTTTTCATTTCTCTCCCCCTTCTGTGTCTTGTTCAGGGGTGTGGGGATGTTTGGCCAAACACAGGCTGGATTAGTCAGCTAGTATGGCGCTGTAGCAGAAAAACCAACCGAAGCAATATTATGGGGGGAGAGATAGTTACTGGAACCTCACAGTTGGAGAGTCAGTCCGTAATGGTGCAGCACAGGCACCGTGGTGGTGGAGGCAGGGCCTGTGCCATATAACCTCACAGCACCTTGGGGCAGGAGGCAGAAAGTGACCAGAGCCGAGGGTCTGAGTAAAAATCTCCAAAGATCTAACCCCAGGAAGCCACTTCCACATGTCTATATCCTGCCTCCCAAAGTTCCCATGGTGCCCCCAGCTGGGGCCAAATATTAAAGCACATGACCTCTGGGGGACATTTTATATTCAAACCATGACATAGGCCTTTGCCCAGGCCCTCACCTTTAACAAGGATTTATACCCTGGAGTAGCCAAAAGGGAACCTACTGACTGCTGGACTTTTGAGAAGCATGTCACATCTGCCTGCTGCTGCAGAATAAGGGGTTTCAGGAAATCCACTGGGGACCAGGCCATTGCACTGGAGAGGTATGTTTAGGACTTGGAGTAGTGGGGATAAAAGCAATCAACTAAGTCAGTCCATCATCATCTTCATAGCAGGGGACAAGCGACTCTTCCTCTGTGATGCTGTCTTCAAGTTCTCTGACAGTCAGGGTGTCCAGCCCAGGAAAGAGCCTCCGGAGCAAGATGGGTAGCATAGATTATGCGGGGAATTCACACAAGAGACTAGTGTGTACTAGCATTTGTTGTTGTTGTTAGGTGTCATCGAGTCGAGTACGACTCATAGCGACCCTCATAGGGTTTTCAATGGCTGACTGTTTTGGGATTGTCTTGGGAGTGAGTTGTCACGTCCTTCTCCCATTTTGCAGTGCTGGGAATCGAACTTGGGGCCTCAGAGACTGCAGAGCAGTGCTCTACCAACTGAGCTAAATCCCAGACCCTTACTAGCATTTACTGTGTTCAAACCACCTTGGGTTTTGGAGTGCCATAAGTTTATGATGACTGGGATATTAGTTTGCTTACTGGTTTTTCTCCGATATGGAGGGGTTGAGGAGGAGTGGTCAGCAATTCCTCGGAGTTGTAGGCGTACCAGCCATACTGGAACCAAATCCTATTCCATGCTGCACAAGACTCTGGAAGCCTGAGTCTCTTCCAGATCTTACTGTCTTGTTAGAGACTCAGAAGTGAGCCAGGCACCTATAATCCCAGTGACTCCAGGAGACAGAAGCAGGAGGATGGCAAGTTCAAGGCCACACACAGCCTGCATAACTTAGTGATACCCTGTTTCAAGACAAAAAATGAAAAAGGGCTTGGGGTATATAGCTCAGTGGTAGAGTGCTTGCAAAGTATGCCTGAGGTCCTGGGTTCAGCCCCTAAGTACTGAAAAAAAAAAAAAAAAGACTCAAAAGAAGCAACTTCATGATAGGTATGAAGATGTTAAGTTCCAGTGATGTTAATTTCTATCTCTGGACAGTGCAGTCTTGGTTTCTAGAAGATACTTATGGCTCAAGAAGGAGGGGGAATCCCATACCTGAATGGATGGAGGTTTGAAAGGTCTCCAGTAGAACCTGCCTCACGTCTTCTGCACAAGCTGATAATTTCCTCTCCAGAGGAGCTCCCAGTCCACAAGGCCTGGCCAGGGAGGTGGTCACTGTGAGAACCACACTCATTTGTCCCCCAGCTTAGCTTAGAGAGAAATTATGAATAGTCACTGAGGAATATATGCCAATTGAAGGTAAAGACTTTCCCTGAAGCCAAGCTGATTAATAAGAGAAACAAAACAAAACAAATAAAACATCTTGTGTACTCGAGTGTCACACGAAAGACACCCTTTCCTGCTGTCCGGTCAGTGCATCTGTTCATCTAGCACACCTACAGTGCCTTAACTGACACAAACACTGTTAATTACATTTCATTATTGCCACTGAAAAAATCTGGATATGGAGTCCCAGAGAGATTAAACAATTTTACCTGAGATCAAACAGATGGTTTATGGTTAGGTTGGGCTACCGCTAGCTAAACCATTCTTATTCCAAAGCTCTTGCTTTTCCTGCTTTTGAAAACTCCCTCTGTCCTGGCCCCTGCAGGGTGGTTGCCTAGCTTCTGCTTAAACATCTGTTGTGTTGGGACGCTTACTTCTCCCCAGATGGCTTTTGAGTGACTAAGTGAATGTTTTCTTAGGTTTATTCTCATGTGCTTAGTTGTCCCTCTCACCCCCTTTCCTTCCATCATTTGACTTCTGACACTTTTGCCTAGCCCTGGCCCAAGGGAAAGAGCTCACTCAAGAAGGGACAAATTTGGTGCCTCGGGTGGAAGGGGCTTCTGCATTCTCAGAAGGGGCCTTGGCCCAGGATCTGCCTCTTCATTCCCTGAATTAACTCAGTCAGTGATATGTTCCCAAAATTTAGCTCTCTTTAGCACTTACCAATTTCCATGGTGTAAATATTCTTACCATGGCAGATGTCCGTCTACCAGGGTGACATCACTAAAAGTAGACTTGGGAAATGATGAGCATAACCTGCTCTCCTGAGTGACTGGGAGCACTCTACAATGTCCTTTTCCCGTGGCTTTGGGTGGCACAGCTATAGGATTTGTCATCCCCTGCTTTTGTTTACTCCCTCCTGAAATACATTGCCTGCTTACTACAAACCTCTGACAGTAGTAAAGTCCTTCCTGCCTAGCTGGGCCCCTCTTGGACAGCCCAGGCTCCAGTTGTGGAAAAAAGGCACCACTTGCTCCCCTGAGAGGTCCCCACATAGAAAGCCAGCCCACAAATATCAGGAGTGGAGTGGGGACACACATAAACAGAAAAGCACAGTCTTTACTGTTCAAAAGCTAAGGGGTCCACCCTCAAGATACAATGAGCACGCTTATGCAAAATCACCCTTAGACTAATGCCAGAGCCCACACAGAGGCTCTGGGTGACAGAGCTTCAAGGCACTTTCAAGACCACTGAGTATCACTCCCTCATTTTACGGGAAGATGCTATGGCCCAGAGAGGGCTGGTGGCTTGCATAAGTCCACAGAGCTACTTTGTGGCAGAGCTGGAATTGGAATCCATCTTTTTGATATCTAGAAACCAGTTCCTGGCGGCAGAACAGGCTGTTGGAAGCTACAGTAAGTTTCCTAACCAGGGGAAGATGAGCATTTGTCTTCCTCCTGCTAAGCTGCCCAACTTGCTCTAGTTTTCCTGGGATTTTCCTTTTTTTGCATCCCAGGAAACTCTGCAGTCCAGACAAACTAAGACGGCTGGTCTCTGATTCCCTTCACTCTCTTCCTTCCTTGTCTTTTTCCTTCCCTCCATCTTCCTTGCATTTTACACCAATTTGACCATATTAGCCGTATTGCTCTGTGATCTAAATATTTCTATAACAATATTACATGAACATCTTTCTTCATTAGTCCTTTAGATAAGACCTTATTCTAGCTGGGTGTGGTGATACATGCCTGTATTCTCAGCAACTTGGGAGGTGGAGGAAGGAAGATTGCAGTTTCAAGGCCAAAGGCAGCCTTTGTAACTTAGCAAGACCTTGTTTCAACTTAAAAAATACAAAAGAGGCTGGGGGTGCAGTTCAGTGGCAGAACACTTACAAAGTATGCATGAGACCCTGGGTTCAGTGCTCCAGTATTGAAAAAAAAGGAAATGACCTCATTCTTTATGTTGTTGTTGTTGTTGTTAGGTGCTGTCGAGTAGGTATCCGATTTATAGCAACCCTCTGTACAACAGGGGAAACACTATTGTCAGTGCTTCTCTGCTGTTCATAGGGTTTTCAATGGCAGATCAATTTTTGGGAGGGGTTGCCAGGTCCTTCTCCTAAGCCTACAGCTTCTGGTGTTCCCAGGCAGTCTCCCATCCAGGTACTAACCAGGCCTGACCCTGCTTAGCTTCCAAGATCTGACGGGATCGGATGCCACAGGGCTACAGCTGCGGGCTCATTCTTTATAATGGGAGCATATTATTCTATTGTGTGATATACCCTAATTTATTTGATCAATTCTTTTTTAAGGACAATTAGATAATTTCCATTTTAAAATAACAATAGCATTTTGTATATTTATCCAATAATCTCCTTTGAATATTTTTTTAGGAATAAAACATTAGGTCAAAGTATCCATACTTAAAATTGTTATACAGCATGTGCTCTGAAAAGGCTATTCCAATTTATGCTCTCATTAACAGTCTCTGAGACTTCTAATTTTCCGCATTCGCATTAGCCATGGGTATTACTGGTCTAAACCATTTGCCAATCTGATGGATAAAATAAAATCCCATTGCATTTTAAATGTCAGTCTCCTTCAAATGTCAGTGAATGAAGATGAGGATGTGAGTATTGTCACATATCTATTGGCGATTTGTATTCCTCTTTTCAATTTTTTTCTACCTATATTGCAAATTCGTGTATGCCCAGGATTTGGTATATACTCTTATCACTACAAAGAAGTTCAGGGAGCAAGTGATGTCTGCCCAGGTGTTTATTCTACAAAAGAAACCTTTTTTAATTTTCTGTTTTTACCGGGTATAGGGTTGTGTGCATTAGATATGAAGAAATACAACACAACATTCATACCCTTCAATGTTTTTAAAGGCTATTATGAGAAACAGACATATACACATAACCCAAGGGAAGACAAGACATGACTGGCTATTGCAATGGCCTGAGGACAGCAGTGGCCCATCTTTCAGTTAAAAATTGGAATGTTGGTGCTTTTGCTTTAGTTCTTGTGGGTTTGAAATTTGGCATATAGGTTTATCTCAGAATTGGGCCCTGATAGTAAAGAATCCTATCTATACCAAGAAGCTGAAGACATTGTAGGCTATTTTCTCTGTGGTCCTTCTGACCTCTAACCTCAAGTTCCCTGGAAACTTTACCAAACCAGTGACTTATATCTCCACCTGCATCCACCCCAAGGTCATCATCTCACAGCCTACTAGAGTTCTGTAGAACACTGTAAAAACAATGGGCACAGTGATCAGAGAAGTCCCAGCCAGCCCACGAGTCTATGACTCAACCTTTAATGTGATAGGTGCCATGGAAGATACCAAATTCACTGTGGGGGACACAATGCCTGTCCTTGAGATTCTTGCAGACTGAAAAGGTTTTGAGAAAAAATCTTCACAGTTTCCATGGAAGGATTTCAACTCCCTGGCAGAGGTGGCTCCCCATCTTGCAATGACCCCTTCACATTTACCTGCATCAGTGGCTCACAACCCAAGCTGCACATTAGAATAGCCTGAGGAACTTTGAAAACTCTAGAGGCTCCACCCGAGAGGTTCTGATTCAGTCAGTCTGGCAGGAGGCCCAGGCAACATGGTGTTGTAAGAACTCCCTAGGTGGCCCTGATGTGCAGCCAGAACTGGGAACTGGTGGCTTATACAGATCACGGGGGTGATTTTCACAGAGATGAATGACTTAATTACCTGCTGGTTCAGGACCATTGCTTGTGTTGGTCACGACATTGTCCCTGTGGTTTCTCATCTTAAATCCTTTGAAGACAGGGATCTTGACTTCAACTTTGAGATTTTCATCTGCATGAACCAGGCCTTCCCTAATCACAGCCATGCCAGGAGCAGCACATTCCGTGGTTAAGAGTGTGGAACCTACACTCGAACTTCAGGATACAAATGCCAGTTCCATAGTCTAGCGTCAGTGGGAGTGTGGAGAACATGCTCAACTTCTGTATGCCTTCAGTTTTGTCACCTAAGGTTGTGGATAATTCTAATGCTGTCTCAAGGGTGTTGGGGGACTAAAGAAGATTCTTGAATGCGAGTTCTTAGCAAAGTGGCTTGTGATAGTAGGCACCCAGTACGCATTACTCTCACCACTAGGGAGAAGGGTCTTTCAGAGTTAACCTGAGCAGTTCTCCTTGGAATTCTCAATCTTGGTTGTTGTTTTCTTGTCTTTTATCTCAACGATATAACTCTTTGCATCCTCACTTTTTGCCTTTCACTTACCTCCTTCCCTCTTTTTCACAATGCAGTGATCAGGACTGTAAGAAAAACCCTTCCCTTTCCACTGGCTTAGTTGTGCTGGGAAGACAGCAACCCATGAGAACGACCCCTCAGAGGTCTTCTTTGCTTTGAGAAGCAGCACAAAGTAGAGGGAAGTGTGTACGCTTTGGAAAAGATGGGATATGGTTTGTAACTTGGCTCTGCCCTTTCCTGGTGGTGTGAACTTGGGCAAGCCCCTTTGTATTGCTGAGCCCCACTCTCCTCTTTTGTGAAATGTAGATTATAACCCATGCCTAGCAGGTTATTGGGAGAGAACCCAAAAATCATGCCTAGTACAGGACTTGTCACATGGACAATAGTCGTGAGCAGGAGGCCACTACCTGGTGTCCTGAAAAAACAGCAAGGTTTGCTTCACTATTCTGTCTCAGCTACCTACATTCTCTCAAAGGAAGCAGGGGCATGTGGATCCTTAAATATGTGGGAAAAAATTGTGGTACATTACCGTGAGATCCACAGAGGCAGTTGATTCAGAAGGAGAAAGAAAAGAAGGAGGTTTAAAGGTCATCTGATACCTATCTGAATACAGCTGCTAGTCCTGCAGATAGAAGTCTGAGCTGAGGATTTAAGGATCCACTTCATCCACAAAGCCCCGGTATCCAGCTTACAGTAGCTTCACGGTAGCTCTCTTATCACCCATAATGTAAAAGAGAAAATCAGAAGGTCTAAATTCAAGATCTGTTCCTTCAGGCTCTATTTGTTGTTGTTGTTGTTAGGTGCCGTCGAGTCGAGTCCGACTCATAGTGACCCTCATAGGGTTTTCAATGGCTGACTGTTTCGGGATTGCCTTGGGAGTGGATTGCCAGGTCCTTCTCCCATTTTTGCGGTGCTGGGAATTGAACTCGGGACCTCAGAGACTGCAGCACAGTGCTCTACCAACTGAGCTAAATCCCAGCCCTCAGACTCTATTAGATGGGTATAATCTACTGGTGGTCAACCTAGTGAGGCAACTGTCACAACCCAGGGAAGTGAGACACATATCAACTCACTGTAAACTCCATGGAGTTATGTCATTTAGGATCCTAAGGACCTCTGAAGAAGGCTCAGGGATGAATCTTACATCGACAATATCAGGAAGCTCAGTCTATCCAGAAGATGATGTGTTAAAAATCGACTCAAGTCTAACCTGAAATGTAGAAAGAGATAAAAGTAAAACTACAGTTTAGAGTGCAGAGAGATATTGTTTTCAGATAAAAGGTTCTAACAAATCCTTCTGGATGAGGAGATAGCTGATGTAGGCTTTTGTTTTTAAAGTTAGATTTGACCCTGCTCAGATGGGCAGTGGATTATACACACAGGTGCATGGGTGGGTGTGGGTGTGAAAATGGACTACGTGTTCTTTTTTTTTTTTTTTTTTTTGCTGTACTAGAGGTTGAACCCAGAGCCTTGTGCTTGCATGCTTTACAAGTGCTGTACCACTGAGCTGCACCCTCAGCCCTTATTTGTTTTTTTTAAATTTTTTTTGAGACAGGGTCTTGCTAAATTATGCCGACTGCCTCTGGTCTCGAACTTGCGATCCTCCTGCCTCCACCTCCTGAGTCTCTGGGATTACAGGTGTGCTGCACCAGGCCCGGCTTGGACTATGTGTTCTTTAGAGAGGTTTGTTATGACTCCAAGGGGAGGGAATAGGAATGAAAGTCAAGCTCCCAGAAAGTGTGCAGTGGTAGAAAGAGTATTGACAGTGAAGTCTGATAGACTCTGGTTCTACAATAGGCATTTTCAGAGTACCGTGGACAGTACATGGTGAGGTCCTTGTGTCCAGCCCCACATCCTCTCAATTCATACTCTGATGATCCATTTAGTTGTCAGATCTTGCCAACCCTCATTTCCAAATATCTGAAATTTTACCTACTTCTCCCCTTCATTTCTACCACCAAGGACTAAGAAGAACCCTAACCTGCAGCCCCAATCCATCATTCCCCCTCCCCCGGGTTTATTACCTTGCCCTCTCTTTCCTTGACTCCTCACCTCCAGCTGCCTCCTGCCTGCAGTTTTCTTGCTGACTTATTCTCTCTCCTGCTGTATCAATGCATTGCCACAAAATCTTTCTAAAGTACATATCACATATCTGAAATCTAAAGCAAATATTACATATCTAAAGTACATATCGGGCTGGGATTTAGCTCAGTTGGTAGAGTGCTGCTCTGCAGTCTCTGAAGTCCTGAGCTGGATTCCCAGCACCACAAAAATGAGAGAAGGACCTGGCAATCCACTTCCTAGGCAATCCTAAAACAATCAGCCATTGAAAACCCTATGAGGGTCGCTATGAGTCGGACACAACTCGATGGCACCTAACAACAACAACAACAACAAAATACATATATGAATACGCTCACCACCTACTAAAGCTCCAATAGTAGTTCTCATTGCAGGCAAAATCAGTCAGTCACCAAACGGGTACTGCAGTCTTGGGCTGTCCTGGTCCTGCTTCCTTATTCACACTTTCCTTGGGCTTCAGCATCAGCCAGCTGCTCCCTCCCATGTCCTCACCTGTTTCATGCTGGATGCTCTGCTCAGAATACCCTTTCCCACTGTTTCCTCTGGAGACAATTTAAATTTATTTTTCTTTGAAGACTGAGTGTAGAGTTTTCCATCCTCTGAGGAATCATCTTGGACTTGCCTTAGGACAGTAACACAGTAATGTATCCAAGTCCTCTTGAGTTTATTTACATATCTCCAGGTGAGGCTTTGTGAAGACAGTACCCATGACTTGTCTCTATACTCAGATCCGAGGGTCTGCCATGAATTGGGTGCCCAATAAAGCTTGATAACTAAATGAATGAGTTAAATGCTTATAGAGTTTTGTTAATAATGCAAATACTCACAAGTGGCTTCTATTGGGAAGGAAAAAAGAAGCTAACACTTGCACATTGATTATCTGTCCAATCAAATCTTTTGACATTTCCCACATGATATTTAAATGATTCATCATTGTATCAAGTTTGCAGTGCTTTGGAATAGGTTTTCACAAAAATGGTTATTTCACCTCCAGATATGGGAGGATCCCAGGTGAAGATGAAGAACTTAGAATATTCTGGGATCCTGTGATTTGAGGATCAGGTGAAAGGTCAAAGGCATTGTTATGGACCTTTAGGAAAAGGAATCAGTAGGTACTTTAGAAGAGAAATTGAGATAATGAAGTAAAATATGAATTGATCCATACTGAGTCAAGCTATACATTTGAACAATTTGAGCCCTGGATCTGTATTTGTTATTCCAGGAAGATTCTTTAGTTTTTAGATCATTCTGAGCAAGGATTCCACTTTTTCAGGCTTAGAAATGGTTTGCATTGTGTCCTGCCACTCTGTGACTCCTACCATTGGAAGACTTGCTCTTCAACCACAGTTCTCTTTGCTGCCTGTAGCCCTAATGTGGCTCTACAATATCTCTTCCTGTAGTGTTCCAGGCAGCTATTCCCATTCACCAGAGTAGGCCCAGGAAGTAAAACCCATTTTCCATCCCTCCAGATCTTAGGTATTTGTAGGCAGAAGCCTGGATTGGGACGGGGCAAGTTGTAGATGAAGTGACAGTGGGTCTGCCATTTCTCTGAGCTCCAGGTTGCAGACACCATCTTAATGTCTACTCAAAGTGTCTCTGCCATTGCAAAATCAAATCTTTGGATGCCCCCTAAATTATCTCCATTTTCTCACCTCCTCAATTGCTGCAAAAGAGTCCAATTCCTGTTTAGGCAAGCTAGAGATCTATTAGCCATCTTTGGTTCTTCCATTTCCCTTACTCCTAGATTTATTTCACCAACAAATATTATTATGTTCACCAAGACAAATTGCAAATCTATCCTCCTCCAATCTTACTAGAGTCACTCTCATGTGTAGACCATCAAAATCTCTGCTTGCAACCATTTTAATTGCCTCTTAACTGGTTCTGTTGCCACAGTCCTTGCCTTCCCCACTCTATGCTCAATGCCTTTAAGTCAATCCCTTCTTTGGTATTTATCCAAGAACAAAAAAAGATATGTCTGTAGAAATCATTGCACAACATTCATGCAGGTTTATTCAGAATAGCCCCTAACTGGAAACAACCCAAATGTCCATCAACAAGTTAATTGAAAAATATTTTGCTTATTTATACAGTGGAATACTAATTAGCCAAAAAAATTAAAAAGGCAAACTACTGACAGGCACAACATAACGAATCTCAGAAACATGCTGAGTGAAAGACAAGAGAAAATAATACTGTTAGATTTCATGAAAATAAATTTTTAGAACAAGCAAAACTAATCTAAGACTTAAAAAATAAGAACAGTCATTGTCTCTTGGAGCTGAGAGTTGGTAGGGTTCACTAGGGGGGAGCATGAGGGAACTTTCTGGGAAGATGAAGGTGTTTTGTGATACTGTGGGTTTCATTTTTCAAAATAATATAGCTAACATTTATGCATTTCATTGAAGAAGATTTTGCCTCAGTACAATAAAATAAAATGGTAAAAATAAACAAGTGGGAGGGTAGAGAGTGGGTGGATTTATAGATGACACCAGAATGGCAAAATGTTAGTAATCATTAAATCTGGATGTTGGGTACAGGGAGTTCATTAGACTATTTTGATCCTTATGTGTTTGAAATTTTCCATAACAGAATGTTAAAATATGAATCAAATCTAGTCTCTTTGTAGATTAAAACCCTTTAATGGCTTCCTGTTGCACACAAAATAAAGCCTCTTATGTGCTGTGATGTGTGTGATCCTGCACCCCATAGCTTTTGGTCATTCCTATCTTCTTCCTCTCTCCTTATCTCTTCCTGTGCTCTAGTCCCCCTGGACTATTTGAGAGATATGTAAGAAGCCAAGTATCATTCCTTCAGATGACTTCTTGCCTCCTAGTCTTCACATGATTGTTCCTTCTCATCCTCCAAGTTGTCATGAAGCACCTCCAACTGGCATGCTTTTGTTCCTTTCTTGGTGATCATCTCACCAGAAGACAGACTCTCGGAAGACAGGCAACATGTCTCTATTAGTTGCTGTGCCAAACTAAATTCCTAAAATTATGCCTTTTTCTTTGTTGTGTGCGTCCCTAGGCATCAGTGAGTGTTATTCTTCAGTTGTGTCACTTCCAGAAACCTCAAGGTAGCATGTCCTTTTACAATTCTTTGACTGACACTAAGGGCCGAAGTGAATGTCAAGGCTCTAGGCGTGTAGAGTTGAAGCAAATGTCACATGGGCCAGGGTGGTGTTTGGGCACATTTTGAAGTCCATGTGGTGAATGTGTGAACCTAAACCCTGAGAGGCTTCTCAGAAGGGCTGATCCTGACTGGGATGCTGCCAGGGTGGAGTTAACAGCCAGTCTTTGTGCTGGATGTAATCTGGGAGGGGAAAGTGTCCCCGTACTTTCCCACTTTTTGCCTGGAAAGAGCACTGTATTTTGATCCATCGAGTACAAATCTTATCCAGGTTCTGTACTAGCAGGTTTCATGTAGTTGTTAGATGCCATCACGTCATGGTGACCCTCATAGGGTTTTCAATAGCTGATTGTTTCAGGATTGTTTCAGGAGTGGACTGCCATATCCTTCTCCCATTTTTGCTTTCCTGGGGATTGAATCCAAGTCCTCAGAAAGTGTGGAGCAGCACTCTACCAACTGAGTTAAACCTCAGTCCTGAAAAGTTTCATAGGTCTGGAAAAGTAACAGCCTCTTTGAGTTTTGGTTTCTTTGTGCTTCAAAAGAGCACTTCATTGAAATCAGAGCTTCCCAAGTGAAATAATATTATAGATCATAGATGCCTTGAGAGAGTAAAATGAAAAGCAAAGAGGGGAAGAGAAGACTTAAATTTAAACACTGTTGATGAAACAAGAAGATAGATAAGCAGTGGAACTTGTTTGGCCAATCAACCCACATATGTGTTATTGGGGAAATGGGCTAGTGCACACCTAAAGTCATTTATAGAGCTAGTATTCAGTGTGAAGAGCATCTAGTTTCCTACTCTTCATGCCCCATGCAAGTCTACAGCACACACAACTCCCAGGATACAAGAGTCCTTTGCTCTTATTGTTCATGGTCTCCTAGTTTGAAGAAAACAAAGGCAAACCCAGTGGAGGATGGAGGTCCTGTGTGTATCTGAGTCCTTTTCAGAGACAGAGAGGAGAGACATTGAGCATGACTTTCAGAGAGAGAAGAGCATATTGATATCATACACTAATCTTCCACACCTAACTTACACTCATTTGAGTTCCTAGACCTTAAAGATGGAGTTCTGCCGATGCTAGGATCTGTGTGTGCTTAAGTAGGTAGGCTCCAGAACCAGGCAGCGTGGGTATGAACAAAGTTTTCCCACTTCTGTGCTATTTGACCTTGAACTCACTATTAACTTCACTGTGTCCAATTTCCTTCTCTTATTAAACACTACTTCTAAATTAAATACAGCCTATCACACAGGGTCATTGGGCAGATTATGTGGAGTAATGCATGCAAAACCTTCAGCGCACAGTCTGGCATTTTGTATGTACTCAATAAATGTCATCTATTATTAATACTGCAAATACTGTGGGATGTTGCCTAAATGGAAGCAATCAAGACTGTGGCTCTGCATTGTGTCCTCTCCAGAATGGGGTATTTATCATCAACAGTAACAAAAACAACCATAAACAACCACCACCCAGCATTGCACATTTAGAGGCCCTAATGGTGTGATGAACCAGTTAAGGCCTGGGAGGGTATTTCCATTGTCTTCAGCACAGTGAGCTCTTAGAAGGTCTGATTTTTATGGGTGTGTAAAATGCCTTGTGGACACATTAAACTTAATATATGGTCATAATAACAATGGAGCCACCAGCCTGAGAGAGAGGCAGCAGCCCAGGGAGAATGAAATTTGGAAGCATAAAGCATGGGAAGTAAATGTTTTTCCACACAGGTTGAGAGGAAGTTGAAACACAAAGGGCGGGGGGATAAAACGCAGAGGTGTGGCATGAAGCTGGAAGCAGGAAGTCCTCTGGAAGACTTTATCCATCCCACATCAGGTTTGGTGCATGAAGAGTAAGTGTAAAATTGGAACACACAAAGGAGAGGAAGGTGGAAGGAGGAGAAAGGAGAAGCAATGAAGCATAGAATAGTGAAATTCCTGGTAAGTTTATACCCAGGTATAGGGAAGATGGAGTACTTATGCTGGGTACAGCCACCAAAAGAGGCAAGGATTATAGGGAGGCAATAAGTGCCTCGGTTATTTGACCCAATTCACATGACGTATAATCTGAAGTAGTCTTTGCCATTCTCTATGTAGATTCAGACTTTCCACGAATAGTCTTCTCAGAGACGGGATTTTCTGGTGGCAGTTTGTCTTGGTTACAGGAATGATGTCTAAGGGGGTAAAGTCTTAGCACTTTTGTTTCTGAAATTGTAAAACTGAAGATGAAAGATGGAAGTAAATGCTATATGGATTGAAGATGGATTGTTGTTGTTAGGTGCCATTGACTCAGTGTATGACTCATAGCAACCCTATGTACAATAGGCGAAACAGTATTGTTAGTGCTTTTCTGCTGTACATAGGGTTTTCTATGGCTGATTGCTTTTTTGGAAATTGATTGCCAAGTCCTTCTCCCAAGCCTACAGCACCTAGTGTTCCCAGAAGGTCTCTCACCCAAGTACTCACCAGGCCCAACACTGCTGAGCTTGGGAGATCTGACACTACAGTGGTACTGCTGCAGGCATTGAAGGTGTATAGTGTCACCCCCCAAATGTCCATATATTAAAAGCTTGGTCTCCAAAGGTAGCCATAGTGCATGTCTGTAATCCCAACGACTTGGGAGGATGAGGCAGGGGAACTGTAGGTTCAAGCCTAGTGGCAGCTTGCACAACTTAGCAAGACCTTGTCTCAAAATAAGACATTATAAGGGGGTGGGGTGCAGCTCAGTGGAGGAGCACCCTATGTTCATGCCAAGTACAGCAAAAAATAAATAAATAAACTGATAAATAATAAACGTTTTGATCTCCAGGCTGGTGGTATTGAGACATATGTGGACTTTTAAGAGGCAGGGCTTTATAAGAGGTCCTTAGGTTATTAAGGGTAATGGCATGCATTTGAAGGGTACCATGGGGCCCTGGCCCATCTCTGGTCTCTCTGTGCCCTGGCTGATGACATTAGCAATTTGCTGTACCCCACACTCCCCCCATGATGTACCACCTTGCCATAGGTCTATCGATTTTAGACTGGAACCTCCAAAACCATGAGCCAAAATAGACCTTTTCTATTTATAAGTTAATTATCTCATGAATTTCATTATAGCAATAAGAAAGTGACTAATACATAGAAGCAGTAGTTAAGATTTCAAGTGTTTTGTGGCCCAAGGCCAAGAAAATCTGGAAGGATCAGTGGTGGTTTATCAGTCAAAAGGCTACTTCAAACATTTTTACCTTGTAATGAATTACCTTGTAATGATACCGACTCGACGGCACCTAACAACAATAACAATGAAGCCGTGCTTTCACATAGTCAATCCTGTGGAACAATTTGTTACCAGTTAATGGGTAGGTGTATGTATGTATGCATGTATGTATAGATGGATAGATGGATAGATGGATCAATCTAATAATTAAGTGTGAGAACCAGGACATTCGACCTACTAGCTCATCTCTAGTCACATAAGCAGGAGTGCACACAAGCATGAGCCATAAGTCTCCTAGGGCATCGTGGTCTTCAAATTTAACATAGACTTTCAGCTGCCAGAAGGAAAAACCAACACATGCCAACCCACATGCATGCATGTGCACATATTCTATTCAGAATATACTAATTATTTCAAGTTTTGTCTTGAAGATTCTAAACTTTTTTAGAACAATTTTCCTCAGTTTACTATTTATTCTATTTTATTTTATTTATTTTTGTAGTACTTGAGGGTGAACCCAGAGCCTCTTATGTATTTTGCAAGTGCTTTACCCCTGAGTTGTACTCCCAGCCCATTTTCTATTTTTTATTTTGAGACAGGGTCTCACTAAGTCTACAGGCTGCTTTTGCCCTCAAACTTACAATCCTTCTACCTCTGCCTCCTGAATCACTGGGATTACAGGAGTGAGCCACCTTGCCTGGCTTCTCCTTACCTTTTAGCTGAGACAGATGCCTGAACCTTCAGGGGAATATCTTCTAGTGTGTTGGTTTATTAATTTAAATAAGGTGCTTGGTAAGTGTCAAACATTGTGTCAGGTACAGGAATCTAAAAATGAAAGAAGAATGAACCTTTCCACCTGAGGGACAGCAGGCTTTTTAAGGAGGCTGGTTCTGCATAATCCAAAAATAACTTACAGTAACTCAGGTTTATACAGATCTTTACAGTTAATGAGATGATTTTGCATGCATTTTTATTTACTTTGATCATTTATCCCATTTTACAAGTGAGGAGATTGAGGCAGGTAAAGGGAGGTTGTGATTAACCCAAAGATGCCCAGCTAAAAGTGATAGAACTAAGAGCCACTCACATGTCCTAATAACAGATCTTGCATTTCCACCACACCATAGCTGTTCCAGTCTTCCAAGCCCTAGCACAAGTAATGTTTGAATTCACTAAAGGGAGACGAGGTAAGGGGATTAGAGAGAAGTTGCACGTCGCCAGTTTGCTTGATGCTATGAGCTCATTTGAAAAAGGGATTAGTCATGGTGTTGCTAGTAAAAAGAAAAATACCTGTCTATTCTCTGCTGTTCTTGGGAATTTGGCCTTTCTGGACAAACCAGTCTATACCCAAGAGATTCAGGAAAGCAGTTGCATAGGAGTATGTATTTCCCCAAATCAGCAGCAGAGAAAATAAGTTTGATCTGTGGAAATAAATACCCATCTGTGTGCCTCAGTCACAACTCATTGCATCTCACCTGGGCAACTAGGCCTCTGTAGGCTGCCCTTTCCTGGAAATAGTGAGGAGGAGTGGGTCCTGGATCTAAAGTCCTGGCCTTCAACTTCTTGGCCTCATTCTTCCAAAGTATTCTGACCTTCCACTGAGCATGCACAGCATTTTGAAGTTCTCATTCTTTATCTTTTGCTCTGTATGAGAGTAGTTGAGAACCATATTTTTCTCTCATGGGTGTGATTGTGAACACAACTTACACATGCTTCCCATTTAGACTGTGGGCTCCTTGAGGTTGGGGTGATGTAGTCACTGTTTCTTCTCTTCTGCTTGACCAATTACATAGTTGTTGTTAGGTGCCATTGGATTGGTTTTCAATGTGGGTGCTCAGAAAGTGCAAAGCAGCACCCTACCAACTGAATTAAACCCCAGCCCAAAGTACATAGTAGGTGCTCACTGAAGGTCCTTTGTGTTTGATGAAAAAGAAACTACATAGAGATCAGGTTTTCTGAAGATTAGAGTCCATACATGGAATAATCATAACAATAATACCAAAGGATGCAAATATGTAAACAGAGTAGATCACTCATGTAATACTGCTGAGAATGTAAAAAGGTAGATCACTACAGAAAAAAGTCTGGACTTAAATCAAAATCGGGATGCACATATATAGATAAACATTCTCATAAAAAGACATACAAGTAGAAAGGAGATCATCAGTGAGGGTGGAGATAGGGGAGGAGGGTCATGAGAGTGTAAGGGGGAAGTTATGTGAGCGATGTACAATGAAATGCGTATATGGAAATGTCACAGTGAAATACACATCATAATGAACCCCATTAAGTTGTACATTAAAAATTTCCAATAAAAAATTACATACACGGGCAGAAATTCCCCCATACACCAAGTTCACAGGATCCTGACCTCCGAGCTCTGCATTCTGATATTCAGATTAAGCAAACAAAGGTCATTCCAGAATCTTGCAGTCCAGCAGCCTTGTAAGTGCCCATGTCAGCCCTCGTGCTCAGACAAGTGGGCCTTTTTGCCATCCCATTCCATCTATGTATAACAGACCTGGGATTTCTGTGGCAATAGCCCAACCTATGCATGCCTTTGAAGTTCTGAGAAATAGCTCAGTTTTCTGCTCTTTCACGACTTGGTGACAAATAATCTATACTGCAATTTATACATTTTCTGGCAATCATAAACTTGTGTTGTGAGAGAAAATGAGCTATGAGGTATTTTCTCCTTTTTCTTTCTGAATCCGTTCTTGCCTTCCACAGCTCAGGCATGTGGACAAATTATAGTGCCCAGTTTGGGGACAGGGATCCAGAATATAATCATTATAATGCAAAATGATTTAAGTATCACTGCTTATTTGACATTTGTCTGGTCTATTTCAAACCTGTTCCATGGACTAAGCTGGGCTGGCTGCCAGAGTCTCAGACTGTTGGGGCCTCACAGGAAGATCAGTAAGTAAGCAGAGTATCTCAGTTTGTGAAAAACAAGAGTGCTACTGAAGGTCCAAAATGATCACGGAGGAGGAGAAATTGCCATCATGGAGCTGGTTGGCTGGTGGCTATCTGCATGGGTTTCCTGGAGGAGGCAGATTTTCTACTGAGCTTTTAGGGGTAGGTAGAATTGATCAGATGAATAAAGGCTGAGAGAGGGGCTTTTGGTTGGAAGGAATCACATGTTTTATGGCATACAGATGTGAACTATTACAGTAGGGTGGATGAAGGAGAGAGATATGAGAATCTCATGACTATCAGATATGACCGGGAGGTGAAAAGACAGAGTTAACAAGGTGCTTGTGAGTCCTGCTATGATAATAGGTTTGACTATGCAGGAGTCAAAAGCCAAGAAGAGGTGGAAAGCAGAGAAGGCCAGTATGGTGCAGTGTGGAAGGCAGGTGGAAAAGGGTAAGATGCCCAGCAGAGATAGCCCTCCAACAGTGGAGCAGCAAGAACCAAAACCTGGGGGCTACTGGATATTAGTCTAGTTTAGAAAGGTTCTACTATCAACTTGAAGATTTCTCTTCCCAAAGCTATTGTCCATGAAGATATTTACTGTAGTGTTCCTTAAATAGCTTTCTTCTCAGAACATCTCAGAATCTGATCCACCCATTAGAAAGGACAATTATGGCCAGATGGTCTTTTTTGTAGAATTAGTTAACTTATGCTGGATTTTTACATAGAAACAGAGTCACTGAATACACTGGAACTGAAATCAATAAATACACCTCATAAATGGAATGGTGTCCACTTTGCTACTGGCCTGGAGACCCACTTTGAATTAGCACTGAATGCCTACTCTTCTTTGCACAGCATCTTGATGGAAGAATGTTTATATCCTTATTACTTATCATCTCCCCTTATTAATGCTTGTGATCTGGAAGGAATGAAGCAATGGTCCAGATTATGGATGAAGAAATCAAAATAGAACAGTTACATACCATGCCCAAGGTCACTTAGCTGTTAAGTGCCAGAACTGGGATTGAGACCCAGCTCTTCTGACTTCAGACCCCTTCACTAAATGGTAGGACTCTACAGGTAAAAGAGGGGTCAAGAGATGATGGGAGGATGGGCTGGCCCAGCCACAGTGCTAGAAATAAATCAGAGAAGGAAAAGACTAGTCATTGAGCATCTAGGATCTGTTCCATTGCACATTGCAGTCTCTTCTTGGAAACTACTGCCTCCAACTTCCTATTTTAAAACTGAGAAATTTCAAACCCCAAAAAGAGATACCATGTGCCTAAGCTGATACACTAAGTTGGTAAGTTTTGTGTGCATTTTGGTGAAGTACAATTTAGAAGAATGTAGAAAAATAATGTTGCAAGTTTAGGAGAGAGGATAGAAGGGAACCTCAAAATCATGACCTTGGGAAACATCTAAGGTAACAAAGATTTATCCTAGAAGAGAGAGAACTCAGGATACATGTATAGTTAGATATGGAAGGATCCATGAACAAAAGTATGGGCATTCCCAATGGATGGACTTTAGCTCACTATGAGAGAACTTTTGAAGACTGATACTCATTTAGAAGTGGAGTGGTTGCATTAGTCCATAGTGAACTTCCTGTCTTTGAGAGGGTTCAAAACCCCTTTGGGGATATGAGGTGAGATTTAAGAATCATTTGAAATTGCATAATGGTTCTTTTTGATATAGAAAAACAAAGATTCTCATTCATGATTCATTGATTCACTACAATAGAAACTTTGTCTGCATGGGGCCATGCTTGTTTCTTCTACACTGTGTCTCCAGTTCCTAGAACATTGTCTGACTCATAAGAGCTACAGAGTTATAGTAGACATAAAGGGATGAGAGTGAACCAAGGAATTCCAGGCCTCCTAGGCTATACACTGATGTCTGGCACATCACTCCCCCTGCTGTATACTATTGACCAAAACAAGTCAGTAAGACACCCCAGATAGAAGGGATGGGGCCTTCTGAATGCTTGGTGGAAGGGGCCAGAAAGTTACATTGAAAAAGGTGTGGCTATAGGCAGAGGTGGGATATCTGGGACATTTTTCTTGTCAATATATCCTAGAATTTCTTTAAAAGAAAAATGTAGATTGTGTCAAAAGTATAGCAAAGATTAAAGTCAGGGCCAGGCCATGGAAGGTTAGAATCATGACTGAGGATGGGGCTAAGGGGCTGTTAAGCTAAGATGTGGACAGGGATTTCTATGGATATTGTAAATTGAGGGCTAATGATGAGGGTCATAGAAAAATATATGGTTTGGAGAAAATAAGTTCTTTATAGAGCTTCATAGGTGGAGACTATGTTTTAGTTATTAATATATCTTATGTTCCTACACAAAGCACTCATTAAATGTGTTGAATAAGTGAATGTATGTGTTGAATTCATAACTGTACCTATGCATGAATGAGCTAGCACTACTGATAATGGCCAGAACTAGGACCTGTATTCAGTTTGGAAGACTGATTAAGAGTATAGGTTCTGGGACCTTGCAGATGTTAGCTTAAATATCAGCTCTAACTATGTGTGGTGGTACATGCCTGTAATACCAGTGACTGAGGAAGCAGAGGCAGGAGGACTATGAACTCAAGGCCAGAGGCAGCCTACATAACTTAGTGAGACTCCATCTCAAGATAAAAAATAGAAAAGGGTCTGGAGTGCACCTCAGTGGCAGAGCGCTTGCAAAGTCTGCACCAGGTCCTGGCTTCAGTGCCCCAGTACTGTAAATAAATAAATAAATAAATAAATAAATAAATAAATATCAGCTCTGCCACTTGTTAGGCATTAGACATTAATTAATACCTCTGACCTTCAGTATTCTAACTTGTAAAAAGGGGAATCATAAGTATGTCTTCAAGGGTTCATTTAAAGACTAAGTAAAATAGCATAAATAAATTCTGGGGGAAGGGGAGAAAATCTCTGTCAACTATACATCTGGCAGGGGATTAATACCTAGAATGTATAAATAACTCAAAAAATTAAACACAAAAATATAATCAAATCAATAAATGGCCAATTGAACAGATGTCTCAAAAGAGGAAGTACAAATAACCAATAAATCTATGAAAAAATGTTCAACATCCTTAGCCATCAGACAAAGGCACATCAAAACTACAGTGAGATTCCATCTCACCCCAGTCAGAATAGCTAGGATCAACAAAACATACAACAAATGCTGGAGGGGATACAGAAGTAAGGGGACCCCTCCTACACTCCGGGTGGGACTATAAACTACTATAGCCACTATGGAGATCAGTATGGAGGTTCCTCCAAAAACTAAAAATAGAACTAGCATATGACCCAATTATATCACTCCTGCGTGTATGCCCAAAGGAATCTAAGACAACTTTCCAGAGGGACACCAGCACTTCTGTGTTCCCTGCAGCACTGCACACAACATAGAATTAGCCTAGATGTCCATCAACAGAAAAACGGATAAAGAAAATGTTTTATATATACACCATGGAGTTTTATTCAGCTGTAAAGAAGAATGAAATTATGTCATTTGCAGGAAAATGGGTGGAACTGGAGATCATCATATTAAGTGAAATAAACCAGACTCAAAAAGTTAAATGCTGCATATTTTCTGTCATATGCAGAATCTAAATTCGGGGGAAAAAACTATATGTGTAAGAGTTGAAATTAGAAGTGTGACTATCTGAACAAGGTGTGAGGAGAGTGGTGGGAGGAGCAATAGAGGAGTAATGAGTTGATGAAAATGAGCACAGTACTGGATATAATTGTATGAAAATACCATAATGAAATTCATTATATTGTGCACTAATTAAAATTTAAAAAGAAAGTGAAAATTCAAATAAATAAATAAATTCTGTGGCACAATGATTGGCATCAAAAATTTTCAAAAAACAAATAGCTCCTGTGATTAATGTTGGGAAGTAGGAAGGGTTAAAATATGTTCCCAGGGTAAACATAAGAGATTTGGACCTCTACAAGGAAAGCTGACCCCTCAGGCTTGGAAGAAGAGACTTAAGTCTGTGTTACTCATCACTAACAATCACAGGCAACAAAATCACTCTGGAAACAGTACTAACAACTCAATGGCTTTTGCTTTTACACAGCCCAGCTGCTATATTGCCCATTTAGTACTACACAAAGCCATTTGTTTCCATGGTTTTCCATCTCTGGTCCTTTGAGAAAGTGGAAGTGAGAACTCATGGGGAGGAGGGAGGCTTGGGAGTGAGTTGGTCAATTATGGGTGAAATTTTACCTCTTCCCTTTTTGGAACCATGCTGGCTTTGAACCCCTGTCAGAGGAGCATCTACGTGGCCTTAGCCAATCACCATTGATTGACTGATTCTCATAATAAAACATCCCATAGCAATGAAATGTCTTCAGGACAAATAGATTTCCAATGGTTTGTTTTTCTCAGGTGCTATTCAGTGTACAAGCCAATGTTCCTGCAGTACAGTGACTAGCCAGTATGAGCTGTGCCCTGCAGCATTATCTCTGCTGTCCATTTCAGTTATCCACTGCATTATAATAAATTACCTCATACTTAGGGGCTTAAAATAATGACTATATATTTGTTAATGGTTGGTAAACTGGGTCAAGCTCAGTTGGACAGTTTTTTCAGCTCCTCTTACCTACTCACGTGGCTACAAGCATCTGGAGACTCCACTAATGCTGGACTTCCAACATGGTTCCACTCACATGCTCAGTGCCTAAGTGTCATGGCTGGAACAGCTAGCAGGGAACCAGGCATCTCTGGGGGAGGGGGCAGCCCTCTTGAAGTGTGGTGCAGGCTCTGTGAGGACTAAAGTCCTCACTAGGGTGTGGTTTCCAAACCCTAGACCTCAAGCTGGCACAGGGGTACTCCCTCCACACTCCGTTAACCAAAGTGATTCCCAAGGCAGCCTGGATTCATGAGCAAGGCTGGCAGACTTGGTCTCCGTGAGAGGAATGGTGCATGGGAAATTGTCAATGACCTTGCTTGCACGGCAGCCACCTCTGTCCTCATCCTGTCCTCTCCTCCAAGACCAGCAGTGCTTTCAGCCAGATGTGAACTAGTCTTGCTGATGGGTCAGTTTATAGCCCTAAGACCTCACCTTTTCTGAACATTCTACAGTCTCTGTGCTCTGCTTTGCAGAAGATTAAGCTAAGCAAAGGTCCATCCAAGGGGAGTCACTTGGTGAAAGTCACAGGGACAGACAGTAGCAGTGGGGTTGGAGACTACAGCTGACTCCTCATTCAGCCATCTCACAGTTCCCCAGTAATCGGCTGGTTATTGTTAGGTGCTGTAAAGTCAGGTCTAACTCATAGCGACCCTATGTACAACAGAATGAAAGTGGCATTATATCTGACAGACTTCTCTGCTATCCATAGAGTTTCCAATGGCTGATTGTTTGGGGAGTGGGTTGCCAGGTCCTTCACCCATTTTTGCAGTGCAGGGGATTGAACCCAGGGCTTCAGAGTACAGGGAGCAAGCAGTCTATCAACTTAGCTAAACTGGAAAGACTGAAAGTCTTTGAATCCAAAGGTGGAGTTCCAGAAATAGTCTTGGCAGGCTGAAGAAAGCTTTGGGGCCCCAGGCAACAGTCTGATTAATCTTTCATTGTCTTCACTTAGGAGTGTTAGTTTGCATGGAAGCAGCTGCTGCAGGTCTTGTCTGGTTCCCGGCATAGCCACGGGTAGCTCACATTGGCAGTGGAGGATGCCTTTATTGGCCCTATTCTGGGAAGGGTGGATGTTCCCACATTACTATGTGGATCAGTTGGGAGGAGAGGAGCCAGGGTGAGAGTGGAAGTATCTTCTTGGATGCTAGGCAGGATCATGCTGTGATGCTGCCTGGGACACACAGGTTCTCAAGATCTTGAAGAAAAGTGTAAATGATGCCTCACCTGTGCTCATCACCACCCCATTCATCAGTAACTGCATCCCACTGGAAAACTGCTAGGCACCCTGCAGTGTTATTTCCCTTGTCCAGCTTCCCGTGTGACTGTGAGCTCCCGAGGGCAGAGGCAGCCTTCTTCTTCATCTTTGGACCTTCAGTGTGTGCCTCAGAGCAGATACTGAAAACATGATTGAGAATAGCTCCAAATAATAGCTTCCCACAGGCGTTTGAATGTGGGAAGCTTGAACAAGGAGGAGGAGCCCAGAAGGACATGAAGTCTCAGTGGGCAGGATACTGTGGCTGGGCAGGACATGTCTACTGCAAAGGCCCCAGTCAGCACTCCTGGACACATCCCCAGATGCTGTTCCTTCCACCTGAAACAGATGGATCCTCTAAAGACTCCATCCTCTGGAGTGTCTTCAAGTGGAAGAAAGATATAGGAACAGACAAACATGGGATTTCCTTTCTGATTCTTCTACCCTTGTAAATGTCCTGTCCTTCTGCTCCAAGGAGCTGTGAGTCTACCTGCAGCAACTGGGATTAAAGTGCACCCTTCTCATCACCCCTTTAAGAAACACTTGGCTGCTTTCAAAATGGGCTTCTCCCCCCACCCCCGCCACTGCCCTCCTCCTTCCTGTGAACCACAACCGTATCCTATTTGCAGTCCCAGAGATTAAGGACGGGAATTTGACTTTTTAATTTTATTATTCTTGTTCTTCCTTCCTGCTTCATTAGAAGCATGTTATTGGCCTGAAATACTGTATGTGAAAGATGCTCCAGGGCCCATCTGGAATCCAGGATTCTCTGGGGATATAATTTATGCTAAGTGAGTCTCATCAGGGACAGTGCAAAGGACTTAGCTTCTATCTGGGCATCCTCTGGCAATGCATCCCTCAATTCTTCTGTGGAGATTGACTGCTGTCCCTTGAGGGCTTATTGGGCTTAGGGCATGCACACGTGTGTGTGTGTGTGTGTGTGTGTGTGTGTGCGTGCACGCATGATTCAAGGGCATGACCCATTTTCATTTGAAGGAGCATTGTATCGGTAAAAACAAAGATAATTTATTGCACTTTTGTGTGTCTTCTGCAAGAGGGGTATGCATGCCCTTGGTATAGTAAAAGGTCACCAAAGAGAAAATGTCACTGCAGGTATGGCGAGACTTTGCACTGTGCACTTCTCCATCTGGGAGTTAGAACTTGACCCATTTTTGCTTTCCTGACTGGGCTGGGGGTGGGCAGCCTGAAGCTGGGGGTAGGGGTCTGGGCTCTTGATTCCAGCTCTATGCAAGGTCACTGGGCTCAAAAGTATCAATCTGGATTCAAAATGCATCTAAACCTTTGCCCTCATTTGCCAGAGACCTCTTAACTCCTGGGAGACTTGGTTTTCTCCTCTATGAAAAGAAACTAATAACCCTCACGCTGCTTATCTGCAGAAAGCTTGTGAGAAATCACTGAATTAGTGAAGGTGAAAGTGTTTTGTATTCACTCAAATAAACATTCACTGAATGCCTACTTTGTGCTTGGATTAGCAGAGTTCTTATCCTTGGGGAGATCACAACCTTGCAAACTATAGATTATAAAGCACTAAACAATGCACAAATGCAAAGTTGAAGATTTTATATATTTGAAATCCTCTTGCATTGTAGAAATGGGAAAACTCCCATCGAGCCAAACGTGTCTAGGTATATACTCCTGGTGACCCAGACTCAGATGGATTTTCAGCTTTCTCCTCATCACATTACTTCTCCCACTGTCTGCAGCCATCCTAGCTCCATTCCCAGCATCTTTGTTCTTCTATACCCTTGTTAGGTGCATTCTTTTAGGCCCAATGAACATCACCTTTTCTTAGATCCCATTATGATAACATTTAAAAAAATAAACATAGTCATTAAAGCATAACATATATACAGAAAAGGGAGAAATCACACAACTTTGGGCATTATCATAAGAGGACACAGCCATGAATCACCTGGAGCCAGGACATAGCCATGGATCACCTGGAGCCAGGAAAACAGCATCACCAGCATCCCAAGAAGATACCCTCCTATCCTTGCTACCAGTTCCTTCCTTCTTCCCCTAAAGTCACTGCTTTCCTAATTTTTAAGACCACCAATTCATTTTTGTATAAGATTTTAAATTTTCTACATAAAACTCTATGAGGGTTGCTATGAGTTGGACCCAACTCAACTGCACCTGACAACAACAACATGTGTGGAATCATACGCTATGTATTCTTTTATGTCTAATGTGTTTTGCTCAGCTTTATGTTTGTGAGAATCATCCATGTTGTTGTGTGAACTGTAGTTTGTCCATTTTTGTTACTTTATAGTATTCTGTTATATGGATATATCAATATTTGTAAGTGCTACGCACATTTATACAGTTTCTAGTTTGAGGCTACTATGAATAAAGCTGTGACAAACATTCTTATACATTTTTTACAAATAGCTTTATTGAGCTCTCATTGACATAAATAAATTAAAAACTATGCATACTTTAAGTGTATAGTGTGATCAACTTTGGTATATACTGATGAAGCCATCAAAACAACCAAGATAGTGGGTTTGATAGTATGTATAAATTCCAGATACCCTTTTGTAATTCTTCCCTCCAGTTCTCTTCACACCCTACCGCATTACTATGCAACCATTAATATGCTTTCCTTCACTATGTACCAATTTGAACTTTCTAGAATGTTCCATGGATGGGATTATACAGTATGTACTGTTTTTAGTCTGAATTCTTTTACTAGGCATAATTGTGTTGAAATTTATTCCTATTTATGTGTGTAATAGGCTGGGATCTAGCCCAGTTAGTAGAGCACTGCTCTGTACTTCCTGAGGACCCGGGATCAATCCCCAGCACTGCAAAAATGGAAGAAGGATGTGGCACTCCACTCCCAAAACAATCCCAAAACAATCTGCTATTGAAAACCCTGTGAGGGTTGCTATGAGTCAGACATGACTCTATGGCATCTGCACAGAACACAGAATGTGTGTAACAATTTGTCCCTTTTATTGCTGAGTGGTATTCCATTGTGTGGATATAATCACAGCTTGTTTATCATTCACATAATGGTGGATGTTGGGTTATTTCCAGTTTGGTGCTCTTACAAACAAAGCTGCTATGAATAATCATATAAATCTTCCAGGGAACATATAATTTCATTTTTATTAGGCAAATACATAGGACTGAAATGGCCTGATCATGTAATAAATATAGGTTTAAATATTTAAGGAACTACTAAGCTGATATGCAAAGTGGTTGTACCATTTCACATTTTCACCACCAGTGTTTGAACATTGTAGTTGTTCTATGTACTTAGCAAAACTTAGTACTTAACTAGTGACATGCCCTAACTGGAACATAACCAGTGACACTGGGTCACAAAGGTCCATATCCTTCTTAGAGGTATGTAGGTATTTCTATTTGTTGCAAATTGTTTTATATTTTGTCTTTTATTTTGTCCCATAATTTAATAAAGTTTCAGTGAAAAATATCAAGGAGGGACTTTCATTTTAAGTACTAAAGATTTTTTAATTGCTCTCAATTTAATAAATTGTAACACAAGAGTTTCGTTTATAAAATATTAACAAATATATATTGAAATGAAAACAGACAAAATAAGAAATGTTTAAACAAATATAAAGCCACTTGCAAGAACAACAATAATAAAATACTCATACATCCTTAAAAAACATACAGGTCTTAGTGACCCAGTGTTACTGGTTATATTCCTAGCTAGAGAATGTCACCAGTTGAGTGTTAGTGTAATTAATCTCCTTGATTTAAGGGAATCTAAGAAGAATGTGGTAGAATTTTACTGTGATTTTGCCTTTCAATAGTCTAATGATTAATGATATTGGGCATGTCTTCTGATGAACCTATGGACATACTTCTGCTGGGGATACAATTCCTAGGTGGGTAATTCCTTGGCCGTGAGGGACTTGTTTAGATTTGGGTGCAAAGGGGTATTCCAGAAGGCAGGGCAGAGTGACTGATTCTGAAGTCAGAGGATCCCTTGGGGGATTGCAGTATATATCACTTTCTTCTGCTAATTTTTTTTGTGTCCCTGTATCCTACATCTCAACTAAATTAGAAGTTACAACTCTGTTTTCTCCCTGCTTACCTCATACCAATGGGAGAAGTATGTGGCAATCCACTCCCAAAGCAATTCTGAAACAATAAGCCATTGAAAGCCCTATGAGTCAGACCTGACTCGATGGCACCTAACAACTACAACTGCCTCATGCCAAGTGCTACCCCTAATACCCAGGGAGAAGAATTAGCCTGGTGTGAGGGTTGCCTTGTGCTAGGTGTCTCTACATTAGTTGTATTATTTGTGTCCTGGCACCCCAAGTTACAGCTGAGCAGCTGAGGCTCAGGGAGATGTGCAATTTTCCAAAGTCTCAGAGCTTATAATCAAGGGAGACAGAGCTTAGAATAAGTTTGGTACTAACATTATCATTCTTTCTATGGTATGATCTAGCTCCCATTGATCATATTGCCTCTTAGGTGCTCAAAGGAGGTACATCTGAGTTACTGGAGAGAAGCGTCTTTGAAGACTTTGCCGAGAGGCTCTTGTCATAATTCAGGGCTGTTGGTGGCAATCTCAGAAGCTCTTCAGGGCTCTCCACCCAGCCTCTCTGCTTCTGCTCCTGACTCTGGATGATTGGGACAAAATGTCCAATTGTCACACTGCTATTGTGATTGGACCCCTAAAGGGTGCCTTGTAAACTTTACCCCCCTTTGGAAAATTCAGCTCTTATTTTGGGCAGAACACTGTAAACTCCTTTGCTCATGTCTGGGTCCTCCTCCATTTGGTTTGTTCTTGTTGAGGCATTTGCTTTTCTACTTCCCCAGTAGCCTGTGCTACCTCTTGAGAATGCTTTAGGAATGACAGGAACCAGTCTACCATGAACTTGGGCAAATCACCCTATCCTGTCTAGGCCTCAACTTCCACATCTGTAGTGGGTAGATGGACTCCATATCAAATTGGCTTGATGGTTAAATAAAAAAGCAAATTCACGATATCAATATAGAACCCAGCTCACAGGTAGGCCTTGATCAATGTTAGTTCGGCCAGCTCTCCTTGCTCATTCCCATTTGACAGAATCAAATTCGCATGGATGGTAAGCACTCAAAACTATTGAATGGATGAATGGATAAACTGATGGAAATATGGCTAAAACTGGTGTTAGAAGGATGCAGGTTGGGAGGAGCAAGATAGGATATGAAATCTGCTTTCCAAATAAAATGTGAACTCTTCTCTTGGACCAATATGCAACCTGTTCATTAGAAGGCCTTACAACTTTCCTGCTATGGGAGATGTGTTTGAAAAATGTTTTTTTGTTTGTTTGTTTGTTTGTTTGTTTGTTTTTCCTGAGCCTTCTGGAGGGTGAGTATTTGTGCTGAGGCACAGTCATGAAGGGAAGAGCTAGTGCATGGGTTGAGGCTTTGGGGTTAACCATGCTGTAGCTGAGGTGCCCTGGTGCAGTAGGATCAGTGTAGACTTATTACTACTTCTGTGAATTTAGGAAAGATCCTTTAGTTTCTCTGATTCTCATCTGTTGCATCTTAAAAACAAGATGATCGCACCTGCCAGGCAGGGGCTATTTTGTGTGATGTCTCAATCTTCTTAAGTTGCCATAACAAAGCAACATAGATTGGGTGGCTTAAATAACAGATATTTATTTATTCACAGTTCTTTGTTTTTCTTTTTTGCCCTTTATTGATAAATGGTGGTGCGGTACAGAGTAATACAGCATTTGGTTTTTCCATTATGCAACTATTACATCACTTTTGGTTACATTTTCATTAACTTACAAAGTTTATGGAAATCTTGGATTAATATGTAGTAAAACTTGTATGCATTTATGGGTTATATTCCCCTATTTTTCCCATATACTCATGAAGTTACATCATTTGCATTGCAATTATCCTCACCCTCTTTATCCCTTTACATTGTTTCTCCTTTCCTTCCCACCTTCCACAATATTTACTTCCCTTTGCTAGTCCCCTCCCTCTTTTTTCTACTCTGCTTTTATTTTCTCTTTTTAGTTAAGTTTAATTGTTCATTTTTGTATATGTACTTACGTATAGCTTTTTTCTTCTTTTAAGTAAGATTCAGCTCGCACATATGAGTGAGAACATAGGGTATTTCTCTTCTTGAGTCTGTGTTCATTCACTTAAGATGATATTCTTCAGTTCTATCCATTTTACTACAAATGACATTATTCCATTCTTTTTCATTGCTGAGCAATATTCTATTTTGTATATGTACCTCAATTTTTTAATCTATTCTTCTGTTATTGGGCATCTTGGTTGATTCCATATCCTTGCTATTGTGAACAGTGCTGCATTAAATATGGAGATGCAGGTGTCTCTGTGGTATGATGACTTGTCTCTCTTTGCATTTATTCCCAGGAGTGGGATAGCTAGGCCATATGGAAATTCTATTTTGAGATACCTCAATATGGAGGTATCTTCATATTGATTTCCAAAGTGGTTGAACTAGTTTGCGATCCCAACAGCAATGTAAGAGGTTCCTTTTTCTCCACAACCTTTCCAGCATTTGTTGTTTTCCATTTTGTTGATCTTGGCCATTCTTACTGGAGTGAGATGGAATCTTAGAGTTGTTTTGATTTGCATTTCTCTAATGGCTAGGGAGAAGGACCTGGCAATCCACTCCCAAAACAATCAGTCATTGAAAACCCTATAAATAGTAGAGAAGCACTGACTTTAGTGCCAGCCACAGGGTCAGAGAACATTTATTCTATTGTACATAGGGTCGCTCTGAGTCAGCTCCAACTTGATGGCACCTAACTACACTGAAAATGGCTAGGGATATTGAGCATTTTTTTCATGTGTTTCTTTGCTTTACAACCTTCTTCATTTGACAACTGTATCTTCATTTCCTTTGCCCACTTGTGTATGGGGTTATTCATTGTCCTGGGATTTGCTTTCTTGGATTCTTTGTAAATTATTTTTTCACAGTTCTAAAGGCTGAAAAGCCTGCAGTCGCACTACTGTGGCTGTGGATCCCAACAGAACTTGGAAGCTAAGTAGGGTCAGACCTGATTGGTAGTTAGATGGGAGACCGCCTGGGAATACCAGGTGCTGTAGGCTTGGGAGAAGGACCCAGCAACCCACTCCCAAAAAACATCAGCCATTGAAAATCCCATGAATAGCAGAAAAACATGACAATAGTGTTTTGTCTGTTGTGCATAGGGTCTCTGTGAGTTGGACACCAACTGGATGGAACCTAACAATAATAACAACAAAGGCTGGAAGTCCAGTATCAAGGTGTCAGCATATTGAGTTTCTGGTAATGGCTGTCTTTCTGGTTTACAGACAGCCCCCTTCTTTTTGTGTCCTCAAATGGAAGAGAGGAAGAGAAAGCTCTGTCTTCTTTTTCTTAAAAGACCACAGTAGTATGAAGGTAAAGGGAGAATTATTAGAGATAAGGAAAGGAAAAAGGATGAAGGAGAGGGAGGAGGAGAAAGGGCAATAGAGGGGGTAAATGGCATCAAAGAATACTATTTGCATATATGAAAATGTTATAATGGAACCCTTACCTTGTACAAGTATTATAGAAGGAGTCAAAAGACTTATACACATCTTGGGATGAAAACTTTTCATTTCACTGTTTTAAGAATTTAAATTTAAGTTGGTCTGCTAACTCCTGTCTCACGTGCACATTGTTAGTTAGACTTTTGTGGCGAGTGTGTAAACTGTTCCAACACCATAGCAGAAGTAGGACTTGTTGCTGTGCAAGGTCCTGGATCTTCCCTTGTACACATCACACACAGTACCCTGTGTCTCAAAAATCATAAATGCATGTGGTTGTTAGGTGTGTTGGAGCTTCTGTTGCATACTCATGCCTCCTCCATTGTTGTTGCACTTCCACAATGTTCTCAAGTTTCAAATACCACTTCAAAATGGTCACATGCTACTCGCTACCCAAATGACAACTGTGCTTCCAGTGGCACTAGCATTCATTTGATTAAGGCCATCTTTTGCGTGAATGTCATACTATACATTGCTACTGCAATTCAATTCAACTTTGAAAATTAATGCATAGATAACATGTCTTAAAATGTGTATACATTTTGACACCCGCGGGGTATACAAATAAAAATGAATATGTACAATAAAAAAAGTCACAGTCCTATTAAATTAGGGCTCCGTCCTTCTGAGCTCATCTTACCTCACTAACTTCCAGAAGACCCTTTCTCCTAATCCTGTCACATTGGGGTTAGGGTTTCAACACATGAATTTGGGGGGAATGCAGTTCAATCCATAGCAAGGGAATTAAATCAGATGATCAATACAAATATGCTTTATAAACAGTGTGTAAAGTCCCTGTGGTAGGAGACCTCCAGAGGTAGTTTGAGGAAGAGCAATGGGAGCTGAGTAGCCACAGCTGAGTGAGACAGAGGATAGATCTAGAAAGGTTTAATCCAGAAAGATTACTCTGTATGGGACACAAGGGCAGGGCAACTGCTGTGGGAGGAACAGGAGTTTCCTTGCAGGGAGAGGATTTCATTTATTCACTGAAGATCTGTGCTTATCTCCAGGAACACCTTTGGGAGCCAGCTCTCATCTGCTCCAAAATTTCTTCCAATATTTTTGTGGCTCTGGGCATCTCCCCCTGTGAAGCTCTGGTGAATTGCTGCTGGTGGAAAAATGTTCCTAGTGGAGTATGGAAATGAGATAGCATCCTTGCATTATTAAAGGAGCAAATCCATAGCTGGAAGTGGATGCATATGAAGCAAGGTTGACTCAAATGTAACACCTTCATACACCAACCAGGTGATACATTTCTTGTGTCAACAACAGCAACTAATATAGTTTCTAGATTAATATAGCTTCTGCAAATATGTTTGCTGAACAACATAATCTCTCCAAGAAGCATACATTAGGGGTTGCAAAGAAAGAGGATGGGATTGTCTTTGATTTCAAACACAAAGTCTCTGGTCCTCCTAATTAGTAAGATCAAGGTCCAGCATCATTCCCCACCCCATGGAGGCAGAGTGAAGTGTACATGACCATGCCTCAGGGAGCTCTCTCTAATTAAGCTGTCTACCCTTGCAAGAGGGCCATGGATGCTGCCAAGTTCAATATCGCTGGCCCATATCTCCACTCTGTTCCATTCTTTTCAGGCTGTGTAAATTTACCTTTGAACCTCATTTTTCTCTGTTAAGTGGAGTATGATAACAATACCTGCCTTCCTGGGCTATCTGTAAGATTGAATCATGTAATGGATGTGCCATGATGCATATAAGGCATACAGTTGTTGTTATCCTCATTTTAAAGGTGAAGACATGTCATTAGGAGACACAATGTCATATGCTCGAATTTGCACCTCTTTTCAAGAATCCAGTCAATACATATCTTCTGCTGGCCTGCCGTGAATAACACACAATTGTAGATTCCAGTGAAGGAGAGAAAATCCCTGTTTATCATAGGAGAGATATGATAATGAAGTACACAAATATACCAAGGAGACAAAGGTAGGTGTATGAATGACAGAGCAAGGACTCAAATTCATGACTTTCAGTCTCCAAATCCTATACTTTCTCTATTATCCTCTTTAAATGGAAATCTGATGTGGCCTCTGTCCTGAAGGAGCTTGCAATATGTGGAAGAAATAATATCTGAACAGAAATATATACAACCAGTCCTTAGGATCCCCAGAGAATTTCAGATAGTGTTTGATAGGGCTTGAGTTAGTCCAGGAAGGGAAAGATGACATCTGACTGTAGGAACCAGGGAAGGCTTCTTGAGACAGGGCATAGGGACTAGCATCTGCTCCTTAGAGAATTCACCAATGGCCATGTACCTGCAGAGATGCCAGTGGATTTTAATAACAGGCAAAGTAAGAGGTGTTTCCAAGCAACTTCAGGTTGGATCTTGGAGGTGTTTTGATATTTGCAGGTGGGGATGAGCTTTACTAATTCTTCCTTCTTTGGGAAGTGCAAGTTCACCAGTGGGAGGAAAGTAGGAAACCAGGTGGGCAGAATATAAAAGTGGTTCCTTTTCTTAGTGTTATCACCTTTCTTATTTCAGCTTTATCAGTTTCTGCACCGGGTATTGCTCATATTTTCAGCGTGCTTATTAAGATTTCATTGGAGAGCCTTCGTTTTCTCCTTAAACATGTATTTAGAATAGCTTGCCACATTCCTGGGTAATTTTATTAAATCTAGAGGCCAATTTTCTTTTTACAACAGTTACTGCTTTGATTTTATGAGGAAAATCAATAGGAAGAAAGAGTTTCGTGAAATAAAAAGTTGCTTTATAGCAAAATATCCATAATTCATCTATTCATTTTTAAATGGGACAATAGCTCCAGCTGTAAAAATAATTACTTCTTGGGCATATTTATCTGTATAAATGTGTATCTGTTTAAATTAAAAGAGAAGAGCATCAAGCGACTCCTTTGCAACTGCAGTTCTTTGAGAACATGTTCTAGCGCAGTCTGCACGGAAACTGTCAGATGTCAAGTGCAAGGCTGAGCTTTTCACTTTGGGCTTGAATCCCAACTCTGCCACTAGCTCAGCATGTGACCTTGAGCAGATCACTGCCCCTCTCTTGGCCTCTGTTTCCTCATCTGCCAACTGAGGTGGATTGGCTTACATGATCTCCAAGATTACATGCACCTTTAGCATTTGGGGAGTTGCTGAATGCCAAGAAAAACTTGGCTGGAGGCTGCGAGAGACACAGTGAAAAGAACATTTTTATTTAGTTCAAAAACAGCACAATGAGAAACATTGAGATTAATTAAAAGAACCACTTTTATTGAGTTAGCAGTGAGCAGAAAAACAATGAAATGATTGTTTTTGCAAACCTTTCCACCTTAAGATGAAAACAAACCCAAGACAACAGTGAGTCCTCCGGGCTGTCACGGTTGCTGTGGGAATGAAGCTCCTTGGGTTGGGCGGGCTGCCTCTCCCCCATCATTTTCCAGGCAGAGCACAGATCATCTATGCAGGCCAAGCCTGTCTCCTGCTCCCCAAAGCACCAGGCATTTCCAGAAGCTAAATTAACTTCATGCATGGCTAGCGGCTGCACCTCCTAGCTGCCAGGGGGCTCCTGATTCTCATTAAGACTTCAGGGCAAACGTGAAGCTTCTGGGAATACATACCTTGTCTCGGCATCCAGGGGTGAATGTGGCTAAGACAGGCTTTCCACAGTCTCTGCAGAAATGCCTGCAAATTATTACTGCAAGATACCAGACCCAATCACAAAACGATCCGATAAACAGTTGCTGTTTACCAAGCCCTTTCTGTGTGCTAAGCACTCAAAAATTGACCTTCCTAAGGGCCATCTCTGATTCCCAGAATTCTGTGAGGTCAAGCCCACAATGCCCAGTTCACATACGAGGAAACTGAGGCTGAGATGCGAAGTTTCTTAGACAAAGTCACACCACTTATGACGGTGCCGCTATCCTTAGAGATAGAATCAGCCTTTAGGTTTTTATGCTCTCTGAAACTTTTTGGATACATGTTTTCACTTGATCCTCCTATCATTTTGGTGACGTACCCAAGAGCAGATTGTTTATCCCCATACTATTGATACGGAAACCAAGAACTAGAGAGGTTAAGCGATTTGCTCCAGGGCCCAGGGCTACATCATGAGTCTATCAGATCTAACACTCATATCAGACTCCTAGCTCCCTGCCACATTGCCCCCACATGGTCTTGTTTACAACTAACAGTGAAAAATAAAGAAAATTGAGAAAGAAATGCATCTTCCTATAGCAAGCTGTGGGCTGGGATTTAGCTCAGTTGGTAGAACTCTGCTCCGCACTCTCTGAGGTCCCGAGTTCGATTCCCAGCACCGCAAAATGGGAGAAAGACGTGGCAACCCACTCCCAAGGCAATCCCGAAACAGTCAGTTGAAAACTCTATGAGGGTCCCTATGAGTCGGACCCTACTCAACGGCACCTAACAACAACATAGCAAGTTGTTAGGGCTGGAAGGAGCCCTAGAGGTAATCTAAACCAGAAGTTGGTCATCCGAGGTACTATGCAAGAGGGACTCAGTGGGTCAGAACATTTGTAGCCCTGAACATTTGCACATTCAAATGTATCTGTGTGCGAGTACCTTACTCAGGAAAACAAGGATGGACCTAGGCAGTGCCATCCTTGAGAGAGGCATTGTCACTTCCTGGTGCATGAAATCTCTCTGACATGCAGCTCAGTCTTGGTCACAGCAAATGTTCCATAAATGTCTGTGGAATTTAATCAGATTCTTAAAACGTTCTGTGATACAAACAAACAAACAACAACAGCAGCAACAACAAAAATAACCTCCAAATACATGCAAGAGCAGCGATGGACCTCAGATATCACCTACATAGCTTTCTCACCTTCCCTGCGAAGGCTCAGCAGCCCAAAGGAGCAAGGCACTAGTCTTGGATCCACCCAGAGCAGAGCAGGACCTAGGAGCTGGGTCTCCTTCCTTGCTGGGTCTAGGGGGTACCTTTATCTGAGCAGCCTTGCTCCTCCGCTTGACTGTAGTGTGAACAAATTGCTGCCCATTGGAGGCCCCAGGGGGCTCCACCTTGACTAGCTTGCCATTCAGCAAGTCATTTTCTGCTGTGCAAAGGGAAACGCTCCTCTTCTCCCCAGCCTCACTTACACAGTGTATTTGCTCTGCAGACTATGCCTTCCCTTTCCAGATAGGACGTAGGAAAGTTGCTGTTGCTGTTGCTGTCCTGTCCTAGTGTGAGTGACTCCCAACTACAAGAAAAGGGGGGCCTCTGGCCCTCCCTGCAGCAGCCCTGGACCTGGCCAGGTTTCCAGCGGGACTCTGGGGTAGCTACATGTCCAGCCTGCTAAGAGACAGGCAGTGGAAGCCCAGAGCAGAATTTCTGGGAAATGAAGAGTGTCTCTCCCCACTCCAGCCATTTCTCTTCTGTCAGAGCTCTAATGAGGTTTTAGTGCCAAGAGGGAAAGCAAATGGAAAGAGAACATCCCAAAGTTGCTAAGGCTATTGACAGTAACCAGGCGACAGGACCATCATCTCCCTCTGGGTCTGCCTTATAGGAAGAGAAGGAAGGGAAGACACAGGTCCTTTAGACTATAGAGGAGATTGTCCCAGATCCATTTGTGCACGCACTGGGTATCTGGAATTAACCCTTTCTGCCTCATTAGTTGTTAAGTAGTGCTGAGATGAACAGCCAAGGCTTGGAACAGGAAGTGCTAGAGGCTGTTTCTGTAAAGGGAATTTCAATGGGGGCTCCTTGGGGAAGTCAGAAAAAATTGCCAGAGGATTTTGGGCAGTTCAGTTCCACAATATCTCCAGCCTCGTGGCATCTAGCTCTTTGGGTAGCCCAGGGTCTCAAGAGGCCCTCTCTAAAGCTCTTGAGGAGGTGGCTTACAGTTTAAGAGTAAGACTCTTCCCCCATGAAGCAGACTTGTCTCTATGTTGTAGTTTCCTTATTTGTGGAATGAGAGTAATAACACTTGCCTGAGAGGCCTTAACTGGGGATTGAATGAGATAGTATCTGTATATTACAGGATAAAATAAAGTATATTAAATGACTTGTTGATAGCCTTCCATCTTCTTAGTGTCATCTGCCCATGTGTGCCTATGAAAGAGCCTGTCATTGGAGTCTATCTTAATCTGTGTGTGCTCTTCTAACAAAATACCTGAGATTGGATATTTTATAAAGGACAGAAAATAATTTTTTCTTAGTTCTAGATGCTAGGAAGTCTAAGATCAATCCCCAGGAGGCACCATTGTCTAGTGAGCTCTGTTCTTTGATTCTAAGATGGAGGGTAAGGGCTGCATCCTGCAGAGGGATGACTGCGGTGTCCTCACATGGTGGAAGGAAGCAGGGCAAGTGAGCCAAAGACACTGTTGTGACACCTCTTTAATAAAGGTTTTAATTCCGTTCACAAGGGAGGAGCCCTCATGACCTACCCTTGTGATGGTTCCATCTCTCAATACTATCACATTGGCAATGCCTGAATTTTGGGGAGGGCACATGGGAACCCCTGCAGAATCTGTCAACTTAGTGCCTGAGCATTTACAGTACTTCAGAATCAAAGTCTCTCTCTCTCTCCCTCTCTCTCTCTGTCTCTCTCTCCCTCTCTCTCTCTCCCTCTCTCTCCCTCTCTCTCTCTTCCTCCCTCCCTCCTTCTCTCTCTGTGTATGAGAGGCAGAGAGAGACAAAGAGAACTTCAGAAAGTATCATGGGGATTTATATCCAAGAAAGCCAGTCAAGAATTACTTGTTGTTGTTGTTGTTGTTAGGGGCCTTCAAGTCGTGTCTGACTCATAGTGACCCTCATAGGGTTTTCAATGGCAGATTGTTTCAGGATTGCCTTGGGAGTGGGTTGCCACATCCTTCTCCCATTTTTGCGGTGCTGGGAATCGAACTTGGGACCTCAGAGACTGCAGAGTGGCACTCTACCAACTGAGCTAAATTCCAGCCCAAGAATTACTGCGGAAAAAGAAAAATGGAAGCAGAAGGAAAGGGAGAGGAGAAGGAAGCTTTGGCTTAAGAAAGGGTAGGCTTGTATTGAGCAGTTGATTTGAGGCATGGATAGACAGCCTATAGAGAAGCTATGAGGAGTGACTAATGAGGAAGAATGTAAGAAGATGTATTTTATAAGTGTTGTGTGTTATTAAATAACTGCTTCTTTACTTTATGCCAAAGGATCATTAAATATCATAATTGCATTTAAATTCTGCTGGCTGTTGGGCTGGGTTTTCTTTCACAGGACAGAACAAAAGAATAAGACTATGTGGAGTTCCAGGTTATATTTGGGTTACACAGTTAAACTGTCTAGTTTAGTTTTTGGCAAATAGTAGAAATTAATAAATTGGACACATTAAGAGGTGTAGAGATTTTCAAAGATGAAGCAGCTCTAAAGTAGCAATTAACTATTTTGCTGCCTAGTAATGTTTCCTTTAGGTTATGCTATTGCTTCTTCAGGCTCTATAGGTAGGATGAGAGGAGACACCTTTACACAGGGGATGTGTGTCCAAGATCCTACCATGGCAGAAATCAGTGATGGAAGAGAATCATTGGTGGGGTCTAGGTTAGTTGTCATTAATGTCTCATCTGAAGTTGAACAGAATACTGGGAATGTCAAGTGAGGAAGAAATTATCAGCTAAAATGGGTTTAGGGCTAGGTACATTAGAAGTAGAAAGGAGTCTTTCAAGCCTTAGGGAAATATTTCTTAATCCTGGCTACACATTAAGGCCAAATGGAATGACTTAAAAAAATACTAGCATCTACCTCCCATTTCATATCAATTGAGATAGAATTTCCGAGACTAGGACTGGAAATTGATATTATTAAGATGTCCCCAATGACCTAATGATGTGAATCTATGCTCTAAGATGTTGCAAACTCAACTTTGATGCTATCTGCAACCACCCGAGGATTCTGATCCAGGTTTAGAGGCAAGGAGAGAGAGATGGCAGGAAGGGTGGGAATTTCCAGGCAGCATAGTTTCCTCTCTCAGATGGTGGGAGGAAAGACCTTCCCAAAGACCCACCCAATCACTAGCAAGATTCAGCTCAGACCATTGGGCAAGAACCCTACAGCCTTCCCTACAAAAGAGTTAGTAAGAATTAGATTGTGGGTGGGACTTGATGTTGGTGGGCAAGAGTCCAGGACGGGTACAGGCCTGCTGGTTCTACGTGCAAATCCAAGGTAGAGGCCATATAGACCTGGGACTAATGACAGATTAGTCACATAAAGGTAGATACTTTCTGGAGAAGCTAGAGTCTAATACTCATAAAAGGGTGTGGGGCCCTGGGTGATGGGTGGAGGGTGAGGGTGGCACATGTTAGGGAGTGAGGTGTAGAGTTAATGTTGGTGGAAGATGTGGGTTCATTAGTGGGTAAGAGTGATGGAGACGGTATTTAGTAGTAGTGGTTTAATGGTGATGGTACTGGTAGTATGAGTGGTGTTAATTATATCCATTTTCACTTGCCATATAGCAAATCACCTTCAACTTCCTGACTTAAGCCACACCCAGTTATTCTCTCCATTCCTGTAGGTCAGAAATCTGGGTGGGCTTTGCTGGATCCTCTACCAAGGCATCACAATGCTGAAATCCAGGTGCAGCGGGACTGTGCTCCTTGCTGGTAGATCTGAGGAAGATCTGTTTCTGTTTCCAAGCTCCTTCACGTTGTTGGGTGGAGTCAGTCTTGCAGTTGGAGAACTGAAGTCTCTGTTTCCTTTCAGCTGTCAGCTGGGATCTGCTCTTTGCTTCAGAGGTCTCTGGATCCCCTGCCTCTTTGCATGTTTTCCATTTTGTCCCCTCTAGCAATGGCAGGCCAAGTCCTGTTGCTTTTCAAATCCCTCTGACTCCTCTTTCTGCCCCACCTCTCTGACTTCAGCTGGAGAAAGTTCCCTACTTTTAAGAGATCATGTGGCTAGGCTAGGCCCACCTGGAGGTCTAAAACCTTAATGACATCTGCAAGTTCCCTTTGCCATGTGCTCCCTCTATAGATTCTAGGGATTAGGGCATGGGTATCTTCAGTGGGTAAGGATATTCTATGGTGATGATGTTGGTGGGGATGGATTGATGGTGGTACAAAAGGACCTCCCATTTTTGACAAAGACACCATTACCTGGCTGCCAGGTCAGGTTCCCATTGGCTCAGGGACTGGGTGTGCCTGAGTCTGCAGTGGGCAGCATTGGGGGACATGGCTGGCTAGTGAGGTCTGGCATGCAGGTAGTGGAGAAACAGAAACAGTAAAGGAAGATATGTTAGTTTTTGACTCACTGTGACCAAAATACCTAGAAGAACAATTTAAGGAAGGAAAGGTTTCAGTCTGTAGTGGTGGGGAAGCTGTGATGGTGCAGGCTAAAAGAGTCTGTGGTGGAACAGATCTCTTCCTATCATGGCAGACAAGGAAGCAGAGAGCTTACCAGAACTGAAGGCCAGGTATAACTTCCAAAGGCCCACCCCAGTGACCTACTTCTGCCAGCTAGGTCCCACCTCCTAAAGGTTCGATAGCTTTTCAAAATAGCACCACCAGTGGGGGACCAGGGATTCAAATATGAGCCTATGGGGGACATTTAATATTCAACCATAATAGAAAGGATTTGGAAGATTGACCATACTTGTGAACTTCACCAATTCTTTTGACCTTCACCTTGACTCCCTGGAGTTCTGTGTTACCTATTTATCTCAATACATCTGCCCCCTCTCTCCCAAAGTATTCTGTAAGCACCTGAGAACAGTGCTTGCTCTTATTTGCCTTTCCCCACACTTGGAGCAGGGAGCTTGCTCTTGTGTGGTAGAAGAGGATAGGGAAACTATAGTTGTTGAATTCTACTGTGTGGCAGACATTTTTATATTTATTACCTAAGCAAAGTACACAACACTATGCCTACCTTATATGAGAGGAAAAGGGTAAGTTATGCAACTTGCCAAGTACATATAACAAGCTGCAAAAAGCTTAGTTGTAAACCCCATCTGTTCGGTTTTGCAGCACTGTGCTGGCCCTCACCATGGATGCTTGACAGAGCCCCATTCACTAGTGACTGACAGAGAACAAGGGGTGGAGGGCTCCCTGCCTCCCTGCCCCGTGGCCTCCTATGGTCCTCATCTGGACTCTGAGACTGAGTGAAGCGTGGGTGGGTGGCTACAAGATGGCTCTGTTCTTTGATAACTGAGTCTGTCAGTGCATTTATTAGTTTCAGCTGGTTTCAGGTAGGTTTTCTCTGGATTTAATACATGAAACAAACATTGTACTTGGCTGTGTGTCCTGGGAGAAAGATGGGAAGGAGGCTTAATCAGTCAATGTTATTCCTGCAGAAGGCTCTGTGTGTGTGTGTGTGTGTGTGTGTGTGTGTGTGTGTGTGTGTGTG
>VMDO01004621.1:91226-113201 GCA_007922755.1 Pedetes capensis | reverse complement strand
CTTTGCCACCTCTGATTCCACCCCCCACCCCATACACACATACAAAGGAATGCAGAGCCATGACCTCAGCAAGGTCACGCTGTGAATCAGTGATAGGAACTGGAAATAGAACGCAGGCCTCGTGAATCCCCATCTGCGCCACTTCACCCTGCCCCCTCTCCGAGAGGGAGCCCCTTAGGACTGGAGGTGAGGAGACGTGGAGAAACTTCCAGAGCTTCTGTTTGTCTGCTTTGTTTCTGCATTTATTTTCAGAGGTGCCACATTTTGTGATTCCTATTCAAGAGGCTCTGATCAGGGGTGTGGCAGATGCCCAAGGTATCCGAATACATTAAAAACCTGACATCATGCCTTCCCCAATTCTGTCCTCTTCCTCCTCCAGAAACCCCCTCCCTCGTGCTTCTCAAGCTTCAGACCACTTCCTGTCTGGTGTTACTCCCCATCCTTGTCTGATTCCCCAGGCGGTCCGTCCTTGGGGAGCTATGTGCACGCAGGTCCCTAGGACATCCGGCAGGTGGATCCTGGACCCTGGAAGCAAGCCCGATCCAGGAGGGAGGCTTTCCCCTTTGCTTAGCAGACTGACATTGAAACTAGCCAAAATCTGAGGAGATGATGCCAGTATGTCAAAATTAGGTGCAAAGGCTAGGTTTGAATGATAAAAATGTGGCTGCTGATTGGGTGATGTCATTTGGGTTACTGGTGTGAATCACTTCGATTAGTGCCTGGCTGCCTGGGCAGGAGGTAGGAGGACATCCCCTGGGCCCCAGAGAAGGGGACACACTCTGCCTCTTTTCCTTGGGGCAGCAGGACTAAAATCCAGCGGGTACTGTGTCTTCCCCCAGAATGGCCAAACCCAAGCTCCTCCCCACTGCCCTTCCCCAACACCACCACCAGGGGGCACCACCTAACGACTGTACTGGTCAGACCTGAACACTCAATCTGCAAGTGTACACCCACTTTATACAAGAAACACTCTGCCCTTCATTTCCCCTCTGGTATCAGGAGATGATTTTTCCCCTGGTCTAAACAGGCGGTGGGGGGTAATAGTAGTTGGGAACATAGGTTTGGAGTCAGACAGACCTGGGTCAAGTTCAGGCTACATCACCTTGGGCAAGTTGCTCCTCTAAGCCGCAGTTTGTCTATCTGTGAAATGGGACAATAGGACTGTCTCCTTCAGTGGGGTTGTCATAGGGATTAAATGAGATCTGTCAAGTGCTCAGCAGTGAGACTGTCACATAGCAATATAATGATGGTAACTACCTAATGATTTCACGCATATAGCAGATAAACATCGCATGTAAATTCTTACCTGAAAAGTCTTCAGGTAAAGAATCCCAGTGAATGACTGTCTGGAATTTGTTAGCGAGTGACACCCTAACATTCTAGGGTCAGTTTTTAGTAACTTCCTGCCCTGAACCATTCCCTACTCCAGTGGTGACCCACTGAGGCGCGCGAGTGCACACACACACACACACACACGCACAGACACACACACCCCTTGGGCCTCTGTGGCTCTGGCTGACTTCGTGAGCACAGGTACAGATTAGCTGCTTCTCTCCACCCTCACTGTCTTGGCTGATCCCAGCATGGGCAGCTAATGGGACCGAGGGCATGGGGTCAATCCCTTGGCCTGGCCCAAAGAGATGTCTGCTCTTTGCTCATAGCTGGTGCGCCTCATGCTGGGCAGCCACCTCCCAAAGGCATGAACTTGAGTAGGGCTGGGGGAGGGTGGGGTAATGCCACCTCGTCTGTCCCAGGAGAAAAACACGAATCCCAGGTACCATCAGCCCTGAGACAGGAGGGCTGTGGCCCCTCAAGCCCTGGTGGCATCCCCACTTCCTCTTCCCTTGTCCCCATTTCCTGTCCATTGGTGATGCCCCTTTACCCTGCTTCTCAGCCTCTGTACCATCACCTCCTCAGTCTGAGCTAGCACTGCCCCTTACAGTCCCCTAACTGGCCATCCAGCATCCACTCTTGTCCAGGCTCCCAATACTCTAGGACGCCCAGGTGACCCATTGACAGCATCCCTCAGGCTATGAAGTCACCTCCTGCTCAGATGGCTCTGAGGGCTTCCTGTTCTTGGGAGGCAGGCTTCTAAGATGACCCCCGGTGATCCCGCCTCCAGGTAGTCCTTGAGTTGGGGCAGGACCTGTGACTTGCTTCTAACAAACAGATCATGGCACAGGTGATAGATGTCACTTCTGTCATCAAGTGACCGAAGACAGTGACTTCCATGTTGCCAGCAGATGTTCTCTGTCATTTCCTTGGCTTACACTGTTTGATGAAGCAAGCTGCCAGATTGGAGGGGCCTGCACAGGAAGGACTTGATGCTGCCCTGCCAACAACTACAAGAGCTTAAACCTGAGCCTTCCCTAGGTGCAACTGTAAACTGTAAACTCAGGCCAGCCAATACCTTGGCTCCACTGTGCAAGACACCCTGAAGTCCAGAACCCAGAGAAGGATGGCCCAGACTCCGGAACCATAGAAAATGTGAGATAAAACAATGTGTTTTGTTTTAAATTGTAAAATCTCAGGATAATTTGTTACACAGCAGTAGCTGACTAATACACACAGATACTTGGAATAATATCTGACCTGGCCTTGCATGGTCTGGCCCTACATGAGATTTTCACTCACTTTGGACCCTTTCCCCTGTGGTTCACCACCCTCCAGCAACTCTTGTCTTTCTGTATGTCTAATTTCCTGTGTCTGTTCCTCCCACAGGACCTTTGCACTTGCTATGCCCTCTTCCTGGACTACCTTCTCCCAGCTACTGGTATAATTGCTGCCATTTGGCCATTTAGGTTTGCTCAGTCCAAATGTGGGCTCCTGCAACTGGCTTCCCCTGACTTCTCATCTTCCCCTGGTGACTCTATGCTTGCCTTTCGCTTTTCCCTTCAATGAACTTACTTATTACTGCCTGACATGACCTAGCTTACCTGTTTCTCCACTTATTCACTCATTTCCTTCAATAAAATGGACCCGCAATGAGGACCAATTTTTCATCCCAGGTCCTAGAATCAGCCCCAGAATATAAGAGGCCCTAAAGAAATGTTTGGGCTGGGATTTAGCTCAGTTGGTAGAGCGTCACTTTGCAGTCTGTGAGGTCCTGAGTTTGATTCCCAGCACCAAAAAAATAGGAAAAGGATGTGGCAACCCACTCCTGAGGCAATCCCCAAACAATCAGCCATTGAAAACCCTATCAGGGTCGCTATGAGTCGGACTTGACTCGACAGCACCTAACAACAACAACAACAACAAAGAAATGTTTAATTCATCAACTAATTGCCCCCTGCAAATGATGCCTCGCAACCAGATTTCGCGGTAGCTCCCAGCGGCTACCCTGGGGTTAAGAGCTCATTCACGTTTCCTGGTGGACCACAGCCCTCTTCCCTTCAAAGATGGTCTCAGCTCTGGTCCCACGGAAGGCAAAGGATGCATGGGGAGCCCACAGCACTTGAGCTGCACCCCTGCAGTAGCCTGGGAGTTTAGGGCTCCTCCCAGCACATTTCTAGGCCTTCTTCACCCTATCAAAGGCACGCAGCATCCCACAAATAACTTTCTCCCGCCCCACTTCAAGCCCCTCTCATACCCTCTTTGTTTCTTTTTTTCTTTTTCTTTCTTTCTTTTTTTTTTTTTTTTTTTTTGTGGTACTGGGGGTTGAACCCAGGGCCTCGCGCCTGCATACTTTACAAGTGCTGGACCACTGAGCTGCACCCCAGCCCATTTTTTTACTTTTTGAGACAGGGTCTTGCTAAGTTATGCAGACTGCCTCTGGTCTCCAACTTGCGATTCTCCTGCCTCCACCTCCAGAACTTCTGGGATTACAGGCGTTATCCACTGCGCCCGGCTCATGCCCTCTTTCCAGCTTGCCTCTCATTGCTTTCCAAGTTTGCTTAAAGACATCTGGCCTCCTCCCGGCACTCCTTCCAGAATTACCCTGAACCAGGCCCCTTTATTCTCCTTTCTGGGAGAACAAGTGCTGTGCTACATTTGGGGGTACAGAGATGGCGTGGACACAGCCCGTGCTCGGGGAGCCCGTGGCTTAAGGGGCAGCCATGAGAAGACGTCGCTGGAGTTTGCATGGAGCCTAGCACTCTGTAAAGGTCAAGTTCATACCGTTTCACCAAGTGTATGAATCGGGAGCCATAAATCTGAGCAGAGGTGGAGCAGGTGCCTCGGTCTGCACACCCAGGGGCCTGCGCTCAGGCTGGGCCCACCCCACCTCTCCTGCTCCTCTTCTGCGAGTGGGACCATTGCCCTAGGCCTCCATGGCTTCCTCTGGAAAACCAGAAGCCAGCATCTCCCTCGTGGGTTGTTGTGTGGATTAAATAAGACACTGGGGCACAAAGTCACCTTTGGCCGGACCCTGGAGGCAGTGCTCGAGAAAGAGCAGCCATCCCGAAGGCGGGAACATTTTCCCCATACGGACACCTCCTGCAAACTACAACTCTTGACTGCTTAATATTCCACAGGAAGCCATCGAGCTGGGCCCCTGGGGCACAAAGAAAACACAGTCCCGGTTCTCAGGTGACTCGCGGTCTCCTCGAAGAGACAGGACGGAGGCAGAAGCAGAGGACAAAGGACGCAAGGACTCATCGTGTCTGATCCCCGTCAGACACGTCCTGGGGGCTAATAAATGTCCCAGGCCTTGGCAGGAGCCAGGGCCCTTCAGGCAGGGGTGAGCGGGGACAGATCCATCCTGACGCCGTGGACTGGATTTCCCAGAGCAGATTTCAGAGTGCAGTGCCGCGTCGCTTCACGCTCCTGTGCCCTGGCACACCGCATTCCGCCTGCCAGTCCTCCTGCTCGCCCCAGGAGATGCCACGCCTTCCTTCGTGCGCTCCTGACCTTCCCCGGCACAGCCACTGTTATGCCCAGAGTTCCCCAAAAATCACCAGGGAGTCCAAAGTCGCATGCGAGAACAAAGAGGCTTTATTAAAGCTCCAGCTCACGGGTGCCACACTTCCTCGACGCAGCGGTTTAGTGTCGGACTCCAACTCATTGTTGGGTAAGGGCTTTTATTGAGGGTTACAGGTGGGGGTAAAGGGGGTGGTGCAGATTTGGTCAGTCCTTTGATTTAAGATGTGCTGGAGGTTGAAGATTGACTCAGGCATGTTATCTATCTTATCAGGGGGTCTGGGAATTCTCAGTGATTACTGCCTGCATTTACAGCCCTTTGATTTATGCCTGTATCTCTTGGAATGTAGCTCTGTGGTTTTTCTCTAAGAATCAAAATGACCCTAAGGTAAAACTTTAGCGAAGGTATGGTGTTTGGTTAGCCTGGGTACCTCACCTGCGTCTCTCCTCCTTTGTCCGTCTCACCGTCCAGACTTCTTGGACAGTTAGTTCCTTGCATGTGGCGTGGGGTTTACTGATTCTATGTTTGTGCCCGTGACTGGATCACTACTGAGCTTGGGAGCAAGAAGAAAGGGGTCCTTAGGAACCAGGACAGCAGGCAAAGGTCCTTGTGAGCAGAGGCCATGCCTTCTGTGATATCCAGGACCCCCGCAGAGAGCCCTGCCGGAGTTCTTGCCCTCCACACCTTGGCCAGTGAGGACAAACGGAGGCTGCCATATGCAGTGGTCATCAGCCAAAGCACTTGGAGATGGAATTGCTTCAAGAAGCTCAAGGGGCCAGGTGTCCAGTTACACTATCGAATGATCTGGCCCCCCACCAACACTGAAGACTGCTCGGTGGCCTCGTGGTGTTAGAATAATGCAATCATGCAAAGGTTTTCGGCAGACATTAATTAAATGGAGAGGCTGATTGGAGGTAGGGCCTCAGAGACTGGAATTTAAAAATGTGGTATTCTGGATGCTCCACACACATCTGGCTATCAAGCAGTATTAAGGCGGCTGTCCCTGTGAGTTTCGTACTCTGACATGTTCACAGATTTACACGCGCCCATGCATACCCCCCTCCCCATCTCCCAAGAGAGCCAATTGGAAACCTAACGTAACCCAAGAATCCTTTGTAGTAATAGCGGAGGCACACACGGGCTATTTTTATGTGAATTTGGGTTTTTTCGTTTGATTTTTTTTTTTTTTTTTTTTTTTTTTTTTTTTTTTTTTTTTTTTTTTTTTTTTTTTTTTTTTTTTTTTTTTTTTTTTTTTTTTTTTTTTTGAGACAGGGTCTCGCTAAATTACGCAGACTGCCTCTGGTCTCGAACTTGCGATCCTCCTGCCTCCACCTCCTGAGCCGCTGGGATTACAGGCATGCGCCACCACAACCGGATTTTATGTGAATTTGTATGTGATTTGCATAAATTTGCATGTGTTTCCCAAAGCCACCACACTGAGTTCATGAAGTAGACAATTGCTGGTGAAGCCACTGCCTCTGTGCCAGCCAGGAGCAGAAGCAGGTGCATTTACCATCCAAGCAACCAAGACTTCTGGCCTGAGGTGCTTCTAACTTGATGTGAAATCATTGCAGCTTGAAGACCTTAAACACGCATAAAACATGATACTTAAGCAACACTGACTGTAATTGTTAATCCTGACAATGTTGTTAGGTGCCCTCAAGTCGGTGTCCAACTTAGAGCAATCCTACATACAACAGGCAAAACAGTATTGTTATTGCTTCTCTGCTATTCATAGGGTTTTCGATGGCTGATTGTTTTTTGGGAGTGGGTTGCCCGGTCCTTCTCCCAAGCCTATAGTACCTGGTGTTCCCAGGTGGTCTCCCATCCAAGTACTAACCAGGCCTGACCCTGCTTAGTTTCTTAGATCTGATGGGATTGGACACCACAGTGGCATGGCTGCAGGCAATCCTGATAATATCTAACACTTGTTGTTAGGTGCCATCGAGTCTGACTCATATCGACCCTCATAGGGTTTTCAATGGTTGACTGTTTCAGGATTGCCTTTGGAGTAGGTTGCCATGTCCTTCTCCCATTTTGTGGTGCTGGGAATCAAATTCGGGACCTCCGAGACTGCAGAGCAGCGCTCTACCAACTGAGCTAAACCCCAGCCCTTTATCTAACACTTACTGAGCATTTATTATGTGACAGGCACTTTTCTGTGAGCTTTAAACATGGTAACTTCATCTCAGTAATGCAAAAGAGAGGTGCAGCTATGATCCCCATTTTACAGATGAGGAAACTGAGATCCTCAGGGTCAGGGCCACATGGCTTGTCAGGGATTCCAATGCAGGCATTCTGGCTGCATTCTGTTATACCGTAAGTATTGTTTGAGCACAGGCTAGGAGTTAGATGTTATCCTAGGTCCTGGGCACACTGCAGTGAATGAAAAAGACAAAGTCCCAGTTGTCACTGAGCATTTATGGGCATCAGTTAGAGTAAGGTTGGGTTGCTATAACAAGGATGCCCCAAATGTATTAAGGAACCCAGAAGTGGATTTCCCTGTTGTGAGTTAGTTCCAGGAGTGCGTCCCCAGCTTGGGTCTGCCCTATCCATGTGTTGTTGTTGTTGTTGTTGTTGTTGTTGTTGTTGTTGTTAGGTACCTTCGAGTCAGTATCCAACTCATAGCGACCCTGCGTACAACAGGCAAAACACTATTGTCAGTGCTTCTCTGCTGTTCACAGGGTTTGCAATGGCAGATTGATTTTTGGGAGTGGGTTGCCAGGTCCTTCTCCCATGTGGGCATATGGAAAGCCGGTTCCTTCCACCTTTGTTTGCTACAGAGCACCTAGGACTCTCTGTTCCCCTGCCCATGTGAGGCTGGGCGAGTACAGCAGCAGGAAGGTGTGAGGGAGGGGGGGGCGCTGCACCCAGGACCCCAAAGCCCAGAGGGAAGCTGTCATCATTGTCCTCTCTGAGAGTGCAAACCTAGGCCCAAGGCCACGCTCAGCTTTGAGAGGGTCAAGCCAAGGGCCATGGAAGACGGGAGGATGGACACAGAGCGGCAGCCAGCCAGCTTTGCCAAGAACGCCATCCACAAGCAGATCCTGTTTACTGCATGAGTTCAGGGAGTGGGAAACGCAGTGAAGAAAAGGAAACAGGAAGAGGGCCGGAGAGTGACAGGATCACATGATTAAACAAAGCCATCAGCTTCTCATCGCTGTCCTTACCCAACCCCAGTCACGCCCATGTGCACGGTGGCCATACCAAAGGCCTGCGAGAGCCCCAAGCACTTCCTGAACCAGATAAGGTCAATTTATGTCCAGCTGAGCTGCCAGGTGCTCTGGCCAAGCAGGACTTCGTTGGCTTGACCTTTGTGGAGTCTCTCGTGCCTTTTGTCAAGATATTTTGTGATTAGCCCTTTTATGCTCACTTTTAAAATTCCTTAGAGTAGCTCAGGGCAGGTGTTATCATCTTTTGATAAAAGGGGAACTTGAGGCTTGGCCACATTCAGTTCAGTTTGAAAATATACTGTAAGCCAAGTTTCGGGGAGCATGACTCTAATCCCAGTTACTGGGGAGGCTGAGGCAGGAGGATTGCAGGTTTGAGGACAGAGGCAGCCTGTGCAACCTAGCAAGACCCTGCTCAAAAAAAAAAAAAAAAAATTAAAGAGGACTTGGGGGCTTGGTTCTGTCAGTGGTAGAGTGCTTGCTTAGCATGAGGTCCTGGGTTCAACTCCTAGTACTGCAAAATTTGTAGGGGGAGAGGCTGTGATTAAAAAAAAGAAGAAGAATGTTTAAATTTTTAAAAATTTGTAGCCAGGTGTGGTGGCACACACCTGTAATCCCAGCAACTCAGGAGGCAGGGGCAGGAGGATCACAAGTTTGAGACCAGAGGCAGTCTGTGTAATTTAGTGAGACCCTGTCTCAAAATGTAAAAAAAAATGGGCTGGGGGCACAGCTCAGTGGTCCAGCACTTGCAGAGCATGGAAGCGCGAGGCCCTGGGTTCAACCCCCAGTACCACAGAAAAAGCTTTTTTTAATGTATTATAGTAAAAGACACGTCACCATTAACCCTCCTCAAAATATTCCTCTTGGCTTTGAACACACTTATCCCATCCTTCTTGCTACTTTCTGAGGCAGTTCTGGAGGTCCTCTTTCGTGAGCGTCTTTAGTTTCATCCTCCATCATGATGACATTCCACGTGTGTTTTCACATGTGCGTATGTATGTACGCATACGTGCATATGTATGCATGCACATACACACACACTATATTGAGCTCCTGTGGGCCAGGGAACTTGGACAAAAACGCAACTTAACTTAGATGTAGCTCTATCAGAGACCTCTACCAGTAGTTCAGTGTGGTAAGCAGACACAAAAGGACACAATTTGTAAAAGAGTGATAAAAGTACATGCAAAACACAGAAGCAGAGACGAGGGAAGGACTAATAATTCTACCTGAGTAGGAGGGTTCATAGAAGGTTATACAGAACAGGCTGACCAGGGCGTTGAAGGATGAACAGGAGTTCAAAGACATGGAAAATATTTTCTTTACTTGGAACAGATTTTCCACCTGCTTGAACTCCTGTTCATCCTTCAAAGCCCTGTCCTAGGTAGAGAAAATATTTTCTAGAGAGAGGGAATTGCATTCAGAAAGGCACAGAGATCTAACACTACAAAAGGAATTTGGCTATGAACATTTCTGAAAGGCTCACCGACCTTTAACATCAATGCTCACAAATAACCCCAGCCTCCTGATTCGTGGTCCACACTAGCTTTTGACCTTCTTTTGTAGCTGTCCGGAAGGCTGATCCCTGGGTTTTGAACCAGCATTTCAGCCGGAGTTCTGAGTACAAGGCTGCGATTTCCACTCAGCATCGAACAACACCTCCAGGGCAGCCTCTCAGTGGACTCCAGCAGGTGGACTCCAAACTGGGGCTGCCAAGACCCTCTTGGGGCAGGCGGATCCCCACCACGAGAGACGAGGCAGGCGAGGGGCCCCAGCGGCTCCAGGAAGACCACTGCATCCCACGGTCAGGGGTCTGGACCTTGGAGCTCTAAATGGTTTTCTGCTGGGAAAAGACATTTCTTTTTTTCTTTCCTTTTTTTTTTTTTTTTTTTTTTTTTTTTTTTTTTTTTTTTTTTTTTTTTTTTTTTTTGACAGTACTGGGGGTTGATCCCAGGGCCTTGAGCCTGCATGCTCTGCAAATGCTGAACCACTGAGCTGCACCCTCAGCCCATTTTTTTACTTTTTGAGACAGGGTCTCACTAAGTTACTCAGACTGCCTCTGGTCTCAAACTTGCGATCCTCCTACGTCTGTCTCTCAAGCCGCTGGGATTAGAGGTGTGCGCCACCGCGCCCGGCAGAAGAGACATTTCTGTATGCAGCTCTCAGTGCACAATGGGGGACACGCAGGGATTGGGTGGGAAGGGGGCGAGACTGGAAGAGAAGGGCCAGTTCCGGCAGAGGCTCTGAGCCGTTCAGGTCAGGGTTGCCGTCACACGCACTTCCAGGAGTTGGCCAAGAGAAAAGGAAACACCCTGACTCAAACACACCCCAGCTAGTGCTCCCAGCGGCGCGGCTCATCATAGCCCCAAAGTGGAAACAACCCAGATGCCCTGTAGCTGATAAACAGATAAAAAAAGAAATGTGATATAGCCACATATGGAAATACTATTTAGCAATAAAAAAGAATTAAGCTTCTGCCATGCGTTACAACGTGGACGGACCTTAAACCCTTTGTGCCAAGTGGAAGAAGACAGGCAGACAGGGAAGCCCACATACTGAATGAGTGTGAGAGCTAACCTGAGAGTTAAATAAATCTTTTCTTAATAAACTCCTCTGCCTCAGGTATTTTGTAACTGCAACAGAAAATAAACTAACGCCTATGAACTAATGAACTTGTATAATACTCTTCCTCTTCAGCAACAGCTATTTCCACCTCCCAACTCTCTGCCTTCTCAGCTCACCAGCAACTTCACTGCTGTCTTGGTTTCTTAGGACTGCTAGGTCCTCAGAACCTCTGAGAGTGCTGGACATTCCTTCCATCCTTTCTACCTTCCTTCATCCAACCTTTTTTTATCCCCTCCCCTCCATTCCAAATAGACTTGAAACCCGCTTGTGTCTTGTCTTCTTTGGGTAGGATCCCTCCATTCGTGTATGAATCCTGCAATGGAGAAAAGCTGGGCTAATACTCTTCCCTCCCCAGGAACTCTATTTGTAACAAATAAAGTCCTTCTGGAAATATCACCTGAATTCAGCATCTCCACAGTCTCTCCTGGCACCCTCCAGAACAGACCTCCATGGGAACTGAAGGACCGTCTTCTGTGTCCATGGTAGCGTATGTCATAGACCTGACAGCTCACCATATGGCTGAAGTCGGGAGTCAGCCTTAAAATGGTGAGTGTAGGGAGAAAACCTTTGCCAACCATACATCTGACAGGGGATCAATGTCTATAACATATAAAGAACTCAAAAAATTAAACACCAAGAATCAAATCATCCAATCAATGAATTGGCAAATGAATTGGAAAGTTCTCAAAAGAAGGACAGATGGCCGACAAATATATTAAACATGTCCAGCATCCTTAGCCATCAGGGAAACGCAAATCAAAACTACATTGAGATTCCACATTACCTTAGTCAGAGTGGCTACCATGGAGAAAACACACAGCAGCAAATGCTGAATAGGATCGGGTGGGGGGGGGGGTCTCTGACATGCTGCTGGTGGGAATATTAGTATAGCCATTATGGGAATCAGGATGAAGTTTCCTCAGAAAACTAAGAATAGAACTATCGTATGATCCAGCTGACCCACTCCTGGGGATCTACCCAAAGGATCTAAGCCATCCTACCGCAGAGAAACCCACACTTCCATGCCCACTGCAGCACCATCTACAATAGCCAAGATACGGCATCAGCCCAGATGTCTATCAGCAGTTGAACTGATTAAGGGAATGTGGTCTATAACCACTCCCAGTCTATACCCAAGGGAATCTAACTCAGCATGCCCTCCAGTTCCCAGCTTATCCATGTTTATTGCAGCTCTATTCACAATAGCCAAAGTATGGAATCAAACTAGACACCTGTCAACAGATGAAGGGACAAATAAAATGTGGAATGACATTATACATACACCGGAGTCTTGCTCAGCCATAAAGAAGACTATTATGTCATTTGCAGGAAAATTGATAGAACTAGAAACAGTCATTTTAAGTGAAATAAGCCAGACCCGGAAAGACAAGTCCCAGCCCCCATCAAGGTTTTCAGGGTGACCTTGGCCTGGGCTCTTTCCTGCATCTCCAGTGCCCTCTCTCCTGCTCCCCAACATGTGGGCACTGCCCTGTGTGCCTCTGCACTGCTGGGATCCCCACACCAGCTGCTCTTCCCCACTCTAGATCACCCCGTCCTAGGACCTCTCCTTCCTTCCCTGACTGGAAATAGAATGAGGGGCTTCCTACCGGCTGAGCTGCAGACATTTTACTCATGTGTCCGTCTCCAGCCCAAACCAGGAGCCCCTGATGCCAGCAACCGTGACTTGCCGTTAACATCAGCCCCAGTGTGGCTCCTGGCACACCACGGGTGTTGAGTCAAGGCTTGCTGTCTTAGTATAACAGGAACCCCAATTACAGGCCCAGAATACGTGCAAAGAGACCATGGTGGTAAATTCAAAGAAATGGCATCTTGTGATCTAAAGTCATTACAATATAAAGTCAGTCTTTGCTGGTACTCCTTGGAAAACAATAAAGAAGGTCTGAGTAGCAATCCACAGCCACTCTTTAAAAATCAGCCCCTGCCCTTTCCTTTCATTCTCTTCTCTCCAGTTCCCCTAAATCTGCGCCATGGTTCCAGGCGCCAACGCTCTCGCTGTCTGAAGCCTCAGCCCGCTCACCTTCTTTGTCCTTTCCTGTCCTGCTTCCTGCTTCTCTTTGCTCATTGCCCTAATTTGGCATCTCGAAAGCCCAGAATCGAGGCTGGAAAAACAGCTGTCCTGCGAAGGTGAAAGTGAAGAAGACTGAGAGGCGGAACCAGCGAAGACACAGCCGCTCCTCAGCCCCCAGCCATGGAGGCGAATGGAGCACTTGTTCTCCTCTAGGTCCTATTCTAGAAGGTTCATTGTAATAGATTAAGGCAGACGCAAATGCAACAGCTAAACGTAACAGGAGGCAAGACAAGGCAACGTGGGAGCCAGCCAGACACAACCTCCAGGAGCTGCCGTCCTGCTGCTAGAACTGTTCCTGCCACACGGAGGGGCTGCTCATGGCCTTTGTGCTCCTTCTTCCCAGGGGAAGAAGAGCAACATGGAGAAACTGAGTCTGCCCAACCCAGCCCCTTCTCTCCCTTCCTTTTGGGGCTTGGGCTCCTCGGAGCTCAGAGCTGGGAATTGATGAGTGGGGGTGTTAGGTGCAGTGGAGCGGGTTGTACATAGCGACCCTATGTACAACAGGTGAAACGCTCCCTGACACTGTGCCACGCCCAGCACTATGTCAGTGCTTCTCTGCCATTCATAGGGCTTTTGATAGCTGATGTGTTTTCAGGATTGTTTCAGGAGTGGGTTGCCAGATCCTTCTCCCATTTTTATGGTGCTGGGAATCAAACCCAGGGCCTCGGAGAGCACAGAGCAGCACTCTACCAACTGAGCAGAACCTCAGCTCTTGGAATTTATGGAGGCAACTCTATGTCAGGAGTGGGGAGGCCTGCGCTAGCCCAGGTCTGCCTAGACCCACATAGGTACATCTGTCCATGTCCATCCTAGGATGTCCACTTTCTGTGAAAATATAAATAATCTTTCCTTACAAACTTGTAAGGTTTCTTTGTTCTCTGCAATTTCCTTGTCTTCTAGAAAATCTAAGACCTCCTCATTTCTCCTTCCCACTATTAGCCAATTGGGTACAGCCAAGATCATGATTTAGCTGGGATTTAGCTCAGTGGGTAGAGTGCTGCGCTGCAGTCTCTGAGGTCCCAAGTTCGATTCCCAGCACCACAAAAAATGGGAGAAGGACCTGGCAATCCACTCCCAAGGCAATCCCGAAGCACTCAGCCATTGAAAACCCTACGAGGGTCGCTATTAGTCGGATACCAACTCGATGGCACCTAACAACAACAACAAGATCATGAGGTCAAAACCCTAACCAATGGGGTAATACCCAGTCATAGGGAATGCGCTAGGAAGTAAAAGACTGGACTGACCTCCCATGTGCACGCTTGCTGGCCTACTAGACTCGCAGCCTGCATCCTCTTTGCAAAGAGAAAATTGGCCTTGCCAAGATAAAATTTAAAATCTTTAATGAGTCAGACCCACCTTGATGGCACCTAACAACAACAACAACCATGTCTTTTTTTTTTTTTTTTTTTTTTTTTTTTTTTTGAGGTACTGGAGGTTGAACCCAGGGCCTCACACTTGCATGTTTTACAAGTGCTGGACCACTGAGCTGCACCCCCCAGCCCATTTTTTCAGTTTTTGAGACAGGGTCTCGCTAAATTACACAGACTGCCTCTGGTCTTGAACTTGCAATCCTCCTGCCTCCGCCTCCCAAGCTGCTGGGATTACAGGTGTGTGCCACCGGGCCCAGCTAACCATGTCTTTATTATTGACATCGAGCCTATCTCCAACATCCTCAGATGCAAGCCACCTTCCCAATGTCAGCTGTCTCAATAATAAGGAGAAAGTTCTAGTCCTCTACCACTAACAGTCCTCTTTTTTCTCAGGTGATTCAGAGTCCAGGTAGGGCCAAGAGACTGTATGTATCCCCAGAGCCCCCAGCCCCCCTAGCTGCTCAGCTGCCCTCCCTCACATATTACCAGCAACCCAATCCATGTTGGCTACGTGCTCTTCCTGTTTTCTAAGCTACAGTAGTTCCCCTTATCCACAGTTTCATTTTCTGTGGCTTCAGTTATTCTTCAACCACATCCTGAAAGTCCTACATGGAAAATTCCAGAAATAAACAATTCAGATGTTTTAAATTGTGCGTTCTCCCCCTCCCTCCTGCTGGGAAGGTGAATCAACCCTGCGTCTGGCTCATCCATGCTGTCAGCTGTTTGGTTTTCTGATGGACTGTCGAGTTTTGCGGCGCACGGGCTCCAGTAACCTTTGCATTCTCGCCTGACGCTGCATCCCCAGGCGGAAATCCTTCATCTCGCTTCACTCACCACACAGGCCGGGGATCATCACATATCATCACAAAGAAGGACGAGGCCCAGCGCCAGGCGCACGCCTGCAATCCCAGAGACTCAGGAGGCTGAGGCAGGAGGATTGCAGGTTCAAGGCCAGCAGCGGCCTGTGCAACTCAGTGAAACTCTGTCTCAAAATAAAGAAGGGATTGGAAATGTGGCTCAGGGGCAGAGCACTTGCCTAGCAAGAGTTAGACCCTGGGTTTCAACCCCTAGTACTTGGGGGGAAAAAAAAGAATAACGAGTAGAGCACAATGAGATATTTTGAAAGAGTGACAGAGATGGGAGAGAGGGAGAGCCCAAATCCATATGTTTTATTACAGTATATTATTACAATTGTTCTATTTTATTATTGTTGTTAATTTTACGTTGTTGTTGTTGTTGTTGCTGTTGTTAGGTGCTGTCAAGTTGGTATTTGACTCATAGCGACCCTCATGGGGTTTTCAATGGCTGGCTGTTTTCAGGATTGCCCTGGGAGTGGATTGCCAGGTCCTTCTCCCATTTCTTTGGTGCTGGGAATTGAACTCAGGACCTCAGAGACTGCAGCGCAGCACTCTTCCAACTGAGCTAAGTCCCAGCCCTTACTATATCTAATTTATAACTTGAGCCTTATGTTGGGTATGTACAAAAGAAAAACAATAGCATATATAGGGTTCAGTGCTAGCCAAGACTTCAGGCACCATCCACGGTGAAGAGGGTGTCTTGGGGTGCAGCCCTGTCAGATAAGGGAGGACTGCTGGGTACAGCCATTAGTTATAATCATCCTTCTCAGAAACAACCCTCTTCATCTCTGGGCATGGTAAACAGTCAGTACTCCACAGTGCTATTCCCCTTATCCTGGGGTCTTGTTATCTGGCTGCAGCTCAAATCAATTTTTTTCCCAGCGCTTTGAGACTAGACTAATTGCTCTCCCCCAAGACCCAGTTTACCCACCTCCTACAGAATACTCCCATAACACCCTCTTCTCATATTTGCCCAGTGATCAGATGGGGTAATCTGCGAAGTCCCTGGGAAATTCTAAAGTGCTTTGCTAATGGAGGTCCCTTTCCTCGCATCTCCTGTGACTACCACCCACCTGTCCTTCACTCAGGACGTAGAAGCAGAAAAGCTAGACACACTCATGTCCTACTCTGAATGTTCTATACCTGGGAGAGTGTGGTTAAAGAGGATGATGTTCTGAGATAGACATGGCAGCTCACTCCTGTAATCCCTGCGCTCAGGACACTGAACCAGGAGAGGGTCATCATAAGTTTGAGGCCAGCCTGAGCTACACTGTGATATCCTTTCTCAAAAAGAAAAAGAAAGAAAAGAAAAGCAAAAAGACAAGAGAGAGGATGTGTCTATGGAGAAGACAAGAAGATACCACACTGATGCTTTTGTGGAAATCCTACCAAATGCTCACCCAGAAGATTTTGTGCTTCTCTAACAAGGAAAAAGGAGCCAATAGGTTATTTGGGAGCCACGTTGTTTTGATTTCAATTTTGCTGCAACATGTCCTCTGATGAAGACACAGGGGTTGTTGTTGGTGGTGGTGATGGTAGTATTTTTGTTTTATGGTTTATTTGTATTTTATCCCTCTAAACACCCAACAACTTGGTTCCCTGACTGAGATCTCTGAGAGGCAAGGGAGAGCTGAAGAATCTATTGCAAGCTCATCCTCTGAGTGGGGAAAATGAATTCATCTCCACTGGCTGATGGAAATAAATGGAACCTACTTTTTCCATAAAGTGACAGTCCCCTTTACTCTCAATGCTGCCAACATCCTGGCTGAGTCTCAATAATGATTTATGATAGCTCTGGGGGTACTGTCACATGTGGCAGGACTCTTTATACACATTATCCATTTAGGTTGAGCCCTGTTGTAACCAGTGATGTGCTGATAAATGCTTTCTGGATGTCCTGAAAAAATATGTGCATATATACGTAACTAAATAAGTACTACCTGCAGCCGTAGCCCTGTGGCATCTGATCCCGGCAGCTCTCGGAAGCTAAGCAGGGACAGGCCAGGAGAGTACTTGGATGGGAGACAGGTGCTGTAGGCTTGGGAGAAGGACCTGGCAACCCACTCCCAAATATCAATCTGCCATTGAAAACCCTATGAACAGCAGAGAAGCACTGATAATAGTGTTTTGCCTGTTGTACATAGTGTCACTATGAGTCAGATACCAACTCAATGGCACCTAACAACAACAACAACAAATAAGTATTGGGTTTGCTGATACAGAAGATATATAGCATACAATTTTTTAAAAAATAATAAATTATACAATGTTCTTTACTGAAAACTCTATATAGCCAGCTGATTCTCACAGAATGTTTTTACTGAATTTCCTGAACTTACGATGTGTGGTCAAGCTACAGTTGCTGTTCCACCACGTCTTGGCAAAACCGGATGACAGATAATTGGTTGATCGCTATTGGATTCAGCAAAGAATTGCTTATGACCTTGACAATTGAGTGTAGTTCCAACAAGAAGGTTAATCAATCGCTCCACCTGCATAAATGAGTGAAACAAAAGAAAACCAGACATGTGCTGGGACTTCATCCAGGATGGGAGCAACTTCTTTGCTGAATCAGGTTAACAGTTTTCAAATATGAGGATCTGTCCTCAAATTCTTGTGTTCATCACAATACCATAGCTACAGACACAACACGCTTTTCAGCCTAAACTGCATTATTCACTTGTCCTACCTCACTTTTGTAACTCCACACAATGAACAGTTTATCATCTTAATGTTGTTGTTGTTGTTGTTAGATGCCGTCAAGTCAGTATCCGACTCATATCGACCCTGCATGCAACAGGTGAAACACTATTGTCAGTGCTTCCCTGCTGTTCATAGGGTTCTCAATGGCAGAATGATTTTTGGGAGTGGGTTGTCAGGTCCGTCTCCCAAGCCTACAGTACCTGGTGTTCCCAGGTGGTCTCCCATCCAAGGACTAACCAGGCCCGACCCTGCTTAGCTTCTGAGATCTGACGGGATCGGATGCCACAGGGCTACGGCTTCAGACATAATCTTAATAGAAACGGTATATTACACCCTGATTTGTAGTGTTTCCCAATTTCTGTGGTGTAAATACTCCCAGTGTGGCTGATTTCAAGTTGCTAATGTGATGTCACTAAGTACGGAATTAGGAAAAAGATGTGTAATAACTCATTGTTTTATAGAGTTTTTACCACTCAGACACAACAAATATAAACAGTCTTAGGAATATAGACAAAACTATAGGCAATAAAATGTTTATTAAATTATGAGTTTTGAGTATTCATTACCTTCTTTATTCCATTTTAACATTTTCTTTTTTTTGTCAGAGTCTTCCTAGGTATCCTAGGCTGGCCTCAGACTCGCTATGTAGCTCAGGCTGGCCTTGAACTCATGGTCCTCTAGCCTCAGCTAGATTTTAATGTGTACAATTCAGTATCATTAAGTACATTCACAGTGGTGTGTAACCATCATCACTGTTGACTTCTGGGACTTTTCATCACCACAAGTGGAAATCTCACACCCATTAAGCAGTTACTCTCCATCCCTTTCTCCTCTGATAACCACTAACTGCTGTCTCTGAATTTGCTTATCCTAGATATTTCATTAAGTGCAATTATATGATAAGTAATCTTTTATAATCACTCTTTCACTGAGGATGTTTTCAAAACTCATCCATGTTGGAGCCTGGATTAGTACTTCACTACTTTTCATTACTGAATAATATTCCATTGCATGGAGAGACCATATTTTGTTTATTCATCTGTTGATGGACATTTGGATTGTTTTTTACCTTTCAGCTCTTATAAATAGTACTGATATGAACATTCATAATTTTACCTTTTTTTGTGGTAGTAGGGGGCTGAACCCAGGCCTCCTGCAAACTTTGTAAGCAGTCTGCCACTGGACTGCACCCCTAGCCCCCTTTTTATTTTTTAAATCAAGACAGAGTCTTGCTGAGTTAGGCAGGGTGCCTCTAGCCTTGAACTGGTGATCCTCTTGCCTCCACCTCCCAAGTAGCTGGGATTACAGGCATGCACTACCACAGCTGATAAGTTTACATGATTTAATTTTTAATAATGACTGTATTTTCCCCCTGACTCACAGATTCCTACACGCCTCACAATCAGCCCTTAGGAGTAGGCTCCCCCAACACCCTGGCTGTCACTATCTATCCAGCTCCAGCAAGAAGGCTGAGCCCTGAACAATGAGTCAGCAGATCTGTGTGCTGGACAGAGTGTGGCCTTAACTCATTTTGTCACTTTGAGCAAATCACTAACCTCTCTTGTCTTCGGTCTCAGCTCTGAAATGAGACTCTTGAGCTATGATGGTGCCTGAGGTCCCTTCCCAGGGAATCTTCTCATAAGTGGCTGTGCTAGGTCACTAGAGGGAAAAAAACCCACATCAACTTGCCGGGAGTTCAGCGAGCTGCACTCTGTCTCCACCCACTTTGCAGTTCTATAACAGAATACCTGAGCCTAGGTCTCGTATAAAGGACACAGGTTTATTCCTGACCATTCTGGATGTCAGGAAGTCCAAAGTCAAATGGTCTGCACCTGATGGCGACCTTGCCATGCCATCTCATACTAGAAGGTACAAAGGCAAGAAAGCATGTCTGGGGTGCATGCGAGGGGGCAGAGGGCTGAACACATTGCCTTACCAGGATCATAGCACCATTAACTCATTAATGCACACCATCCTCTTTATAGAACAGGAACCCCCTCACTATAAAGAAATGGTCATGACACTGCAACATCCATTAGACTAAACATAAAAGCAAGCAGCGGGCAAGAGACAGGGTTGAGGTATAGTGTGATCACATGTTCATGCATGTGAGCCTGATTTTAATTCTGAGAAATAACAATCGGCAAATCCGTTGCTGTCCTATAACAGGACCTTGTGTGTTAATGGGTCCATGCATTCATGAGGGCAGAGGGTGATTGCCCCTGGAAGGGAAATCCCTTGACACTGGTACATGAACCTGGGGGACACATTCAAACCATAGCAAGCACCATTCTTCCCCAGTTTAGGGTCCTTGACCCCTCCCCATAGTGGACAGGTTTCGATCATCTCCCCCGCCTCCCCCCAGCTCTGCAGCTCTCCTGTTGATGAACTCAGCCCTGATCTTGGGGACCATCCTGACACAGATTCTCTCCTGGCTAAAGGAGTCAGGCGCCTCTGGGTCCTTGTCAATGGGAACTTGTCCTTGGGATACCTATTCTCAAGAGACCAATTTTAGCAAGAATCCTGCAAAGGTGCTTTAGCCAGAATCCCACGTCTTTGACATCTGATTGGGTTCCCCACCCTCCACTTCCACCCAGGTGAACCTCATCACCCTGGCCTGCCTCAGTAAGAATCTCCTGTACCCCCTGTTTCCTCTTAGGGATTTTCCAAGCATGTCTAGGCTACCCTGATCCATGGCTATAAATCCCCACTTTTCCTTGTTGTATTGGGAATTAGGGCTGGGATTTAGCTCAGTTGGTAGAGCTCTGCACTGCAGTCTCTGAGGTCCCGAGTTCAATTCCCAGCACCGCAAAAATGGGAGAAGGACCTGGCAATCCACTCCCAAGGCAATCCCAAAACAGCCATTGAAAACCCTATGAGGGTAGCTATGAGTTGGATACCGACTCGACAGCACCTAACAACAACAACAACATTGGGAATTAAGCCAATCTCTCTCCACTACGGCATAGTCCCATCACAGCTGTCCCCATAGGTCTGGACGTGTTGCTGTTGTTAGGAACCATCAAGTTGGGTCCGACTCATAGCGACCCTATGTACAACAGAACAAAACACTCCCTGACACTGTCCCACACCTGCCACTATGTCAGTGCTCCTCTACTCTTCATAGGGTTTGCAATGGCTGATTGTTTCAGGAGTGGATTGCCAGATCCTTCTCCTGTTTTTGTGGTGCTGGGGATCAAACCCAAGGCCTCAGAGAGTGCAGAGCAGCACTCTACCAACTGAGCTAAACCCCAGCCCCGGTCTGGCCATAGGCCTGAACAAAATCTGTTTTAGTGCTTTATATGAATCACGTTTTTTCTTTAACAGCCCCACCTTGTCTGCAGGAGATTAGGCTGGACTTGAACACGTGCCCTGGTCGCCTCTAAGACGGTGCAGGCCACTGTTTCATGGGGCTCCTGAGAATGGGGGGCAGCCTTTTCCTCTGCTGAAAAGCAAAAGTGTGATGGTGTGGCACTGGCAGCTGCCAGGGCCATTTTCTGACTTCTTTTTTGTTGGTTTTGAAGCAGAGCCTCACAGTGTAGCCCAGGCTGTGTGCAAACTCTTGGGCCTCCCAAATCCCAAGCGTGGGGACTACAAGTGTGCATCACCATGCCTGGCTTCTGCAGTAAGCGTTTATTAAGTGCCACCTGTGTGCATGCAGGGTCCTGAACAAATGTTGAGCCTACAGACAAGCCAGTGAGAAAGAGGATGATAATATGAGAAGCCACGCAGTCTCTCTGGACTTCTCCTCAAATATGCAAGCCAATAATAAAGTCTAGGGGGGCTGTTTTGTTTTTGCAGTACTGGGGGGTTGAGCCCAGGGCTTCGTGCATGCTAGGCAAGTGCTCCACCCCTGAGCTGCATCCTCAGCCCCCTTTTGTATTTTTTATTTTGAGACAGGGTCTCGCTAAATTGCACAGGCCGCCTCTGGACTCAAGCTTGCAATCCTCCTGCCTCAGCCTTCAGAGTCGCTGGGATTCTAGGCATGCACCAGCGCTCAGATGAAAGTCCTGGTCTTACTGAGGACAATTGGAAGCCCTAAGCCAGTGAGATGTGACCTTGTGCCCACATTGACAGTGTCACATGTAACTGAATTGTTAGACACCCAGTGGGTGGCAGAGAGCTGCCCCAGAGCTGCCACTAGAGGTGCACAGATGACAATCCTCCCCCTCATTAACTTCTTTTCTTTTCTTTTTCTTTTTCTTTTCTTTCTTTTTTTTTTTTTTTTTTTTTTTTTTTTTTTTTTTTTTTTTTTGTGGTACTTGGAGTTGAACCCAGGGCCTCGCACCTGCATGAGCTG
>VMDO01004621.1:55880-91126 GCA_007922755.1 Pedetes capensis | reverse complement strand
ATTCACAGTAAAATTAAGCAAAAAGGAAGACATGGAATAAACAGGAGTTTACCATGTGTTTGCAATATTGGAAATTTAATTCGGGTATGCCCCGGGAAGCACCTCCAGTTCTGGGTTCTCTTTTCTGGAGATCATCAATGTGAATTTGCCCAGAGTTCTGGAAGTGGCTAATTCCCCGGGGCCTAGGGAGTCAGGCTAGCTCTGTCCCCAGCAGGTGAGGCACAGCAGGGCCTTTGATGAAGGAAGGAGAGCAAGCCCCAGAAGTAACTGAGTGGCAGAAGGTAGAGGTGAGCTGCTGTGGTTGTTAGGTGCCTTCGTGTCATGTCTGACTCATAGCGACCTTTTGTACAATAGGCAAAACACTCTGTGACACTGTGCCATGCCAGGCCCTATTGTCCGTTCTTCTCTGCTCCTCAGAGGGTTTTTGAGGGTTGATTGTTTTGAGAGTGGGTTGCCAGGTCCTTGTGCCTGCAGCATGTGGTGTTCCCAGGCGGTCTCCCATCCAAGACTAACCAGATCCTATCCTTCTTAGCTTCCAAAATCAGACAGGATTGGATACCAGGGTGGCACAGCAGTAGGCATAAAGGTGAGTAGGGCCCAGATAAGTCTAAAATCATGCAAGGAAAGGAAGAGATTAAGCAAAATAAGCTAGTGATGTATGTAAAAAAAAAAAAATACCAAGGCAGGCCAGGTGCAATGGTTCACACCTGTAATCCCAGAGACTCAGGAGGCTGAGGCAGGAAGATCATAAGTTCGAGGCCAGAGGTAGCTTGTGCAAGGTGGTGAGACCCTGTTTCAAAATACAGAGTGGGCTGGGGGTGTGGCTTAGGGGTAGAAGGTTTGCAAGAAGCACGGGTGAGGCCCTCGGTTCCACCCCAAATACTTTTAAAAAAAAATAAGAAAAAAAATAAGTGAGGTAGCAAACATTTATGGAGCCTCTCCTGTGTGCACACAGGGCCTTGAACTAGCCCTGGACTGGGTACCTGGGAGGCGAGGAAGGCAGGATTCTGAGCCACAGGCATGAATCCTCAGTTCTCAGTAGCTTCCAAATTCTAATCTTGCCGAGGCCAGGTTATCATGGAGATGCTCTTAATCAGCAGTGGGTTTAAGGGTAAAGCACTTAGGCAGCGCCATGTGAATCCCAGCAGAGAGGCTGAGTTTGGAAGCTCTCCAGTGTCTAAGAGGGGCCGGCTGTCTGATTCTTTAGGGAGCGAATGCCCTCCGCAGAGGTGGATTTCATCACCTGAAAGGATGGAAAGAGGCCACAGGGAATGCCTCATCCGGGGCGACCTCTAAGCACCAACTCCCCATCCTGTTTCCAGAATCTTTCCGACTATCGGGTCGCCCCTGCGCCCAAACACAAGCCACGCACACACAAACTCACACACAGAAAGCAAGTCAGGGCCTTTCCCTCGGCTTAGTCCTAAGTCCTGTCGGAGCAGAAAATGAGTTCGGCATTGAGATGCTCCATTTCCCTCTCCTGATTAGTTATTTGGCAGCTGTCAGTGGGTGACACTTACCTTGGCGTCACGAGGACTTTCAATATCCTGAGGTGCAGTGAGGCTGGGATTCCTCTGCACAGAATGATAATGCATGCAGGAAAGCGGGGGGCCGCGGAGAAAGCAAAGCTGCTGTCTTGAGAACAGAAATGTGTCTGTGATGAGCAAATGCCTTGCAGAGGAGAATCCCGGCAAAGAAGTTTTCAGGCAATTGTCTTGTATTTTATTTTATTTTCTGGTACTGGGGGTTGAATCCAGGGACTCACACTTGCATGCTTTGCAAGTGCTGGATCACGGAGCTGCACCCCCGGGCCTTTTTTTTTTTTTTTTTTTTTTTAACTTTTTGAGATGCAATCTCCCTAGATTACGCAGATTGCCTCTGGCCTCGAATTTGCGATCCTCTTGCCTCTGCCTCGGAGCCACTGGGATTATAGGCATGCACCACCACACCCAGCCTTCAGGCAATTGTCTTTAAGGGAATATACCAGTAAGCAAGCAGTTATTTTGACAACCCATACCAGCTGCCCGACTTTGAAGGAATGGATGAACAGAAAGAGCATGGGGAGACTTTTCCTCTCCTCTGGGATAAACCCGCACCTCACTTGAGGGGCAATAGAGGTTCCTGAAGAGTTAACTGCAAATTGGAATTTTTATAGCCCAGATCATTTTTTTCCATTACTTTCCTTGTAAAAATAGATCCTCAGAATATTCTCGGGCTCTAGGATATAATAAATATAATAAAATCACAGCCAAGGTTGCGCTGAACCTTTAAACATTATCACTTTTATAGCTGAAACTGAGCATTTTCTTATATTAAAAAATCTCAGTCCTAAAAGCTAAAAAACCTGAACTAAAATGGCGAGAGTTGTTTCTCTACATGAGACCACAGCTTCAGTGTTAACAACCATCCACTGGGTAGTTTCTCCACTGGGGGCACCACGCTGGACATTTTCACAGGGCAGCTAACTGAATTCTCACTCCAGTCCACTGAACTAGATATGAGCCCTTTTAACATGCAACAATCAGGTTTTAAGGGCTGGGGTTTAGCTTAGCTGGTAGAGCGATGTTCTGCATTCTCAGAGGCCCTGGGTTCAATCCCCAGCACTGCAAAAACAAGAGAAGGACCTGGCAGCCAGTGCACTCCCAAAACAATCCCAAAACAATCAGCCATTGAAAACCCTACAAATAGCAGAGAAGCACTGATATAATGCTGGGCAGGGCACAGAATGGAGGAGTGTTTCATTCTGTTGTACATAGGGTTGCTATGAGTCAGACCTGATTTGGTGGCATCTGACAACAACAAGAAACCAGGTTTAAGGAAATAAGTAACTTACCACGCCTATGAACTGGGAGCTGCAAGAGGAGAATTTAAACTGAGTAACCTTGGGTTTGCAACGCTTTCCTTCCCTGCAGCTGCCTAGTTTAAAGGTCCAACACAGGAAACAGACTGACCATAAGCCCTACCAGAAAAACCTCAGTTGCTGAATGAAACAGACACAGCCCAGTTTCTAACCCATGCCTTTCTCAAGGGTCTCATAAGAGGGTGAGAAACCATTTACAGGTTTTGGTGTTCAGAACTCAGGACCACCTGGAGTCTGAAATATGTTGTCTTTCATAACAGTTTAGGCAACGCTGACAAGCCAAAGGCCCAACCACTCAAAGCTACACTGGACAAGTGCAAGAGAGGCTCGCATTTGTAGAGTGCATGGCAGAGTGGAAGAGCTCGATTGCTGAAATTCCTGGAGGCCTGAACAGTCTAGGAAGCCCAAACTGGTGCATCCAGGCACTGTCCCTGAAATCTGATTTCCTAAGAAGCCAGCACTCCTACAGGGGCATCATGTAGTACAGGAAAAAAATTGGGAGGAAATTGGCAAAAACTCCAAAACTGGGAAAATGGCTTTTGAAGATCTGGTTTATAAATTAGAAATCTAGGGAAAATGAAGGTAACTTGGTTGGACATTTGTACAAAACCCTTCACAAAGCCCCCTAACCTGATTGGACAATTGGACTCAAAGCTGATTGGCTCAGGCCATTCCATGGGCAAGCTATATAAGGAGCTGCACTGTGGCAGCTCAACCCTTTTCTCTGGGACCATTGACCAAGCAAGACCTTTTTGTCCTTTCTCTCGCCCGGACCATCAGCAAGGAATCAACAACCCTCCTCTCTTTTGGCCTGGATCTTCGACCAACAAGGAAAGACCCCATTCTCGCCCAGACCACTGATGAGGAAATGGCTCTCCCACTCTCTCACCCAGACCTTCCGTGAGGAAAGAACGCTCTCACGCCATGACCATCAACAAGGAAAGAACCCAATTCTCCATCTGATCACCAATGAAGTAAGAACTGTCTCGTGGTGACCACCAAGACCACCAGCACAGGTGTTTGCCCTGGAAGGCAAAAGTGCCTGAGGTTTTTCCTTTCTCCCATCTCTGCCAGCATCTTGAGGGTGCCAGGAGACTGCGCCCCTCACCCAAGGGTCCCGAATGAATTGTGTTTAGTATCTGTGTGGGTGGCGATGCGGCCCATCGGAACATCCAGGCTGGACCGGGAGGCACATGCCCCACAGTGTAGTGGCCAACCTCCAACATTGCCCCCAGTGGCCTCCATACCTGGTATCACACTCTTGTATAATTTCCTACCCCGCCTTCCTGGGTGAGTCCCTGTGAGCAATAGCCTAGCTATGTCGGTTCTGATGTTAGGTTATAAAAAGACTGTACCTCCTGTCTTGGGCACTCTGTCTCCCTCTCTTCTCTCTCTCAGCTCACGCCCTCTTGTAGAAGCCAGCCTCCTTGGAGTCCAAACACCTATTCATACTAGGAAGAAACCCATGTGCAAATCGCTGAGGTCCCCTACTCACAGTTAGTGAGAAACTGAGGCCTCCCCAACAACCACATGAGTGAGCGTGGATGCAGATTCTCTGGCCCCTGACAACTGCAGCCCCATCTGAAGTCTTAACTGCAGCCTGAGGGCCACCAGGACCACCCAGTTGATCTGCTCCAGAAGGCCTGATTCACAGAACCTGTAAGATAATAAATGATTGGGATGTTTAAGTTGCTAAATGCAGGGGTCATTTGTTACACGGTGATTTCTAAGCTTTCTAATATAAGGTGATTTCTTTCCTATGGTTGGTGTGACTCTCATCTGATCAGGTTTTACTTCTCCTTGATAATGATCTCTCTCCACTTGCTTTCAGTGCATTTCACCATGTGCCTCCCTTTATTCTGAATAACTTCATTAAGGCCATGAATTTGTGTGTGTGCGTGTGTGTGTGTGTGTGTGTGTGTGTGTGTGTGTGTCACAGTCTTACTATGTAGGCAGGCTGGCATCAAATTTATGATCCTCCTGCCTCTGCCTCCCGTGTGCTGGGCCTACGAGCACGTACCATCACACCTGATTAAGGCGACGAATCTCAACAGAGGGTGACTGCAGGTAAGAGTAAAATTTGCCACAGTGCAGCTGCAGGGGACAAGAATTTATATGAACATGTGTGCTACGGTTTGAATACATCCCCCAAAAGTTTACACGTGTAGTCCTCGAGTCCTAATATAGCAGTGTTGGGAGATGGGGCCTGCTATAGTTTTGATCTGAAATCTTCTCCAAAGACCCATGGGTTAAAATCTTGGGTCCTGGGTGCTATAGGGAGGTGGTCGAAGCTATAAGAGATGGGATCTGGTAGAAGGAAGTGAGGCCATTGGTGGTGTGTCCTTAGAACAGAAACTGGGACCTCAGCTCCCTCACATTCCGTTTTTTCTTCCCAGTTGCCACAAGGTGAGAAGCTTCCTCCATCACACACTCCTACCATAGGGTACCACCTCGCCACAGGCTCAAAGGCAGTGGGGCAAATCACCCTTGGCCTGGAATCTCTGAAACCACGAGCCAAAATAAAACCTTTCCTCCTTTTTAAGTTGAGTGTCTTGGGCATTTTATCACAATGATGGAAAGCTGATTGACACAAGACCTAAGGGGAGGGGCTTAGAATGGACAAATGGGATTCCTGCAGGAATTGTTGTTGTTAGGTGCCATCAAGTCTGTATCCGACTCATAGTGACCCTATGTACAACAGGTGAAACACTATTGTCAGTGTTTCTCTGCTATTCATAGGGTTTTCAGTGGCTAATTTCTGGGAGTGGGTTGTCGGGTCCTTCTCCCAAGTCTACAGCACCTGGTGTTCCCAGGCCTGCGACTTGGATGGTCTCCCATCCAAGCACTAACCAGGCCAGACCCTGCTTAGTTCTGTTGAGATCAGACGCCACAGTGCTACAGCTGTAAGCACTGCAGGTTGTGATAAAAGTGTGGTCAAAGCCAGATGCAGTGGCTCACACCTGTAACCCCAGTGACTCAGGTGGCAGAGGCAGGAGGATCACAAGTCTGAGGCTGGCAGCAGCCTATGTAACTTAGCAAGACTCTGTCTCAAGATAAAAATACTTTTAAAAGGAGCTGAGGGTAAAAAGCAGCTCAGTGGTAGAGCACTTGCAAAGTATGTGCAAGGGCCTGGGTTCAGCCCCAAGTACAAAAAGAGGGGGGGGGGCGGCATTGAGCTTTCTCAGCTTTCTCTTTTTCCCACCCTCTTGCCCTACCACCTTCATACGCTGTGGTAAGAATGTCCTCACTAGAAGCAAGAAGATGCTCATACCACACTCATGGACTTCCCAGCCTTCAGTTTATTTCCCATGAGCCAAATAAACTTCTGTGCTTTATAAATTATCCAGTCCTGGGTATCCTGTTATAGCAATAGAAAATGGATTAAGACAGAAAATTATGTAGTATACAACAGGCACTATGTCAGAACAAGTGCTTGATTATAGGTTTTCTGTTGGGCAGAGCAAATAGGGCAATTCCTCCAAAGACAAGGGAGGTAGTGAAAACTAATTTGTTTTCACTGGGGCTGGTGGACCTACCACGAGGCTGCAGGCAAAGCCCATGAGTTTAGGTCATTATCTTTCTTCCAGTTTCAGGGCAGGACCTACAAGGCATGATATGGTGATGGTCAGGAGTACAAGCACTGGAGTCAGCCAGGCAAGTACAGTCCCAGTGGTCCATATATTAGCTGGGTGTATTGGTCCCTTTTATGTTACTATCATGGAATACCTGATGCTGGACACTTATAAAGAAAAGAGGTTTCTTGAGTTTATAGTTCTGTTTTTATGTTTGTTTTTTGCAGAGCTCATGCTAGTGAAGTGCTCTACCACTGAGCTACACCCCTGCCCATAGCTCCTAGTGCTAGAGGTTCAGCGGTGTGACACCACATCAGTGTGGCTCTGATGAAGACCTCATGGCAGATGGCATCACCACAGCAGGGGCATAGTGAGAGGGAGAGATAACATCTCCACACAGGAAGCCAAAGAGACCAGGACTTGGCCAGGCCCATTTTATTAATAACAACCTTCTCACAAGACCCGACTCAGGGGTCTCTTATTGTTGTTAGGTGCCATTGAGTCATGCCTGACTCATAGTGACCCTCACAGGGTTTTCAATGGCTGATTGCCTCAGGGTTGCCTCAGGAATGGATTCCCACATCCTTCTCCCATTTTTGGGATGCTGGGAATCGAACTCGGGACCTCAGAGACTGCAGAGCAGCATTCTACCAACTGAGCTAAATCCCAGTCCCCAAAATAAATGCTGGTTGGTAGGTGCTATCAAGTTCTGTCCTACTCATAGAGACCCTCATAGGGTTTTCAATGGCTGATTGTTTCAGGATTGCCCCAGGAGTGGATTCCCACATCCTTCTCCCATTATTTGTGGTGCTGAGAATTGAATCCGCAACCTCAGAGACTGCAGAGTGGCGCTTTACCAACTGAGCTAAATCCCAGCCCGTTGTTGTTAGGTGCCGTCAAGTCAGATCCAACTCATAACGACTCTATGTACAACAGAACGAAACACTCCCTGACACTGTGCCATGCCCAGCACTATGTCAGTGCTTCTCTGCTATTCATAGGGTTTTCAATGGCTAATTGTTCCGGGATTGTTTCAGGAGTGGATGCCAGGTCCTTCTCCTGGTTTTGCAATGCTGGGGATCAAACGCAGGGCCTCAGAGAGCACAGAGCAGCACTCTACCAACTGAGCTAAAACCCAATCCAACTAAAAGGTCCCCTGAGAACTCCTTTAATCCCTTCCAAGGGTATATCTCCAATTACCTAAGGACCTCACATTAGGTCCTCTTCTAAGGATTTCCTACCAAAACCACCACCAGGGAGACCAAAGGTCCAAGAGTTACTTGCCCCCTTGAGAGACAAACTACATCTGACCCAGAGCACTAGGTGACATGGCATGTGGCTTGGCTTGCCTCTGGGACTCCAGCATCAAGTGGGAATACTAACACCACCCCTCACGGAGGTGGAAGACACAGTGAGTTCATGCACATGCTGTGCGTAGGTCAGCGTCTGACGCCTAAGCCATGGCAATTGCTCCTCTCTCTCCGTCCTCCCAAGTGTGCCTCAGACTAAGCTGGTTAACTAGTGAATAGTCAATAACACATAGTGAGAATTAGTCAAATAAGAGACTCCCTATCTCCAAAAGGGCTGGGATTTAGCTCAGTTGGTAGAACACAGCTCTGCAGTCTCTGAGGTCCCGAGTTCGAGTCCCAGCACTGCAAAAATGGGAGGAGGACCTGGCAATCCACTCCCAAGGCAATCCCGAAACAGTCAGCCATTGAAAACCCTATGAGGGTCGCTATGAGTCGGAGACGACTCGACGGCACCTAACAACAACAACATCTCCAGGAGGAAGGCAGTCCTGCCCTCTAGATCTCAGTAAATCAACAACCAGCAGCAATAATAACAAAGCCACGTTTTTAACTGCGATGTGAACCCTTTGTCTCAGAAGCCGTAGCTTTGAATCTGGTTATTTTTTCCACTCTGGAGAAATTTCAAAAGAAACCTCATCCCTTAGCAAAACACAGACTCCAGGCGGCAGCAGTGCAGCTGGAGACACTCTTCAAGGGCTCTGGCCAGGATAACCCACCTGGAGGCACACCTGCAAACGCGCAGCCACCAGCCTGATGGCACTGGCATGGGGCCGTGCAGAACCCCGCCTGTGTCCGGACAGCAGCCCTACTCGGAGGAGAAAATGCCGCTTGCTTCCTCTCTGGCTTCAGGACTCCCGTTGCTGGATCAACCACTGACGTCAGAGAGGAATCCACTCCCTCTGGCTCTGCTCTAGGATTTCACGGCTGTTCCGGGGCACGTAGCAGGACACGCAGAGGAAGCCATGCTGCTGTGGGAGGGGCGCTGCCCACCTGGGCTGCACCCCAGCAGTGAAGAAAGATTTAAAGAGGAGAGGAAAGGGAGCGCCTGGAGAGCGGCACGCAAGACGCTGAGGCAAGAGGATCGCTTAAGGCTTAAGACCAGCCTGGGCAACATAGTAAGACGTGGTTTGGAAACAAACAAAAAATGCCCCCCCCCAAAAAAAAAACACAACCAACCAACTAGCCAACCAAGCAAACAAATAAACAAATAAATAAATAAACCAAGAACCACAGCAAGGTGTGGCAGTGCATGTTGGTAATCCCAGCACTTGGGAGGCTGAGGCAAGAGGAGTGACATGAGTTTGAGGCCAGCCTTGTCTACATAGTGAGTTCCAAGCCAGCCTGGACTACACAGCAAAACCCTGTCTCAAACAACAATAACAACAACAACAACAGCAGCAGCAGCAGCAAAACAAAACAGGCATAGTGACACACGCCTATAATCCACCCACCCCTCACCCAAAAAGAAACAAATAAAAGGAAGAGTGCCCAACTCTATTGTCCACTAGAGCAAAAAGAAGTTCTAATAACCCAAATCCACCACCAAACCAGGTAACTCAGAAGGCACTCTGATCGTGGTGTAGTTTAGGCAGCAAAGTCTTTACATCCTCCTCACCTGTTACTGCCTGCAGCCGTAGCACTGTGGCCTCCAATCCCGTCAGATCTCGGAAGCTAAGCAGGGTCAGGCCTGGTTAGTACTTGGATGGGAGACCTCCTGGGAACACCAGATGCTGTAGGCTTGGGAGAAGGGCCTGGCAATCCACTCCCCAAAATCAATCCACCGTTGAAAACCCTATGAATAGCAGAGAAGCACTGACAATAGTGTTTCCCCTGTTGTACATAGGGTTGCTATGAGTCAGACACCAACTCGACGGCACCTAACAACAATAACACCTGTTACTGACACCGACGCTAACAGGTTTCTGGATGGGTGGCAGTTGTGTGTTCTAGTGATGGCCATCAGCAGGCAGGGATAAAAACCTTCGGAACACTGAGTGTGGTGGTGCATACTGTGATCCTAGCACTCGGGAGCCTGAGGCAGGAGGATCGTGAGTTCAAGGTCAGCCGAGGTGGCACAGCAAGACCCAGTCTCAAAATAAATAAAGAAACAAACAAAACAAAATGAAACAAACAAACAAAAAAACCCCCCACAAACTATGACTTGTGTACAGAGCACAGAGTGAACCCCACTGAGAAGAGCCAGAGCCCCTTTGGGGACAAAGGCAGAGGCTGTCGCTTGCACAGGGGAGGGCAGCTGAGCACACAGCTCGCCATCAGACACACACACCGCGACCTGGCTCCTGTGGTCAGTTCAAAGGCACCAGGCAGGACAGGGCAGGACAGGCAGCTCCAGGCTGTGAGTGGGGACACAGTGTGTGCAGGTGGCCATGAACGTGAGGGGCAGACCATAGACAAGGAGAGCGCCCAAGGAGAAGAGCGTGTCACGCAGAGGTGGTCTGAGCAGGAGCCTGGAGACAGGCGGGGCTCCTCAATCAGGGGCGGGGGGCGGCCTCCCTGAGAAGGTGACATGAGAGGGGAGAAGATGTGGCTGACCAAGGGAGCCAGACCTGCAAAGAGCAGAGTGTTCTGGGTAGAGACGCGACCCACTCCCGGATTCACAGGGCCGGTGCAAAATGCAAGTGTGGGGGGCCTTTTGCAAAAATTAATAAGAATCTTGTCAGGCCTGGGGGCGCACACACCCCATGTAATCCCAGCACTTCAGAAGCACAGGCAGGAAGGTCACGAGTTTGAGGCTGACCTGGGCTTTGTTTTTGTTGTTAGGTGCCGTCGAGACGGTATCTGACTCATAGCAACCCTCATAGGGTTTTCAATAGCTGACTGTTGCAGGATTGTCTCGGGAGTGGATTGCCAGGCCTTTCTCCCATTTTTGCAGTGCTGGGAACCAAACCCGGGACCTCAGAGACTGCAGTGCAGCGCTCTACCAACTGAGCTAAATCTCAGCCCCTAGGCTTTGTAGCAAGCCCTTATCTCAAAAAAAAAAAAAAAAAAAAGAAAAAGAAAAAAGAAAAAAAGAAAAAGAAAAGAAAAGAAAAAAGAAAAAGAAAAAGAAAAAAGAAAAATATTTTGTGCTGGGCGTGGTAGCACACACCTAGTGGCTTGGGAGGCGGAGGCAGGAGGATCGCAAGTTCGAGACCAGAGGCAGCCTGCGTAACTTAGTGAGACCCTGTCTCAAAAAGTAAAAAAATGGGCTGAGGGTGCAGCTCAGTGGTCCAGCACTTACAGAGCATGCAGGCGCGAGGCTCTGGGTTCAACCCCCAGTACCGCAAAAAAAAAAAAAAGTTTTTTAAGGAATTTCAAAATGTCAGGTGTGGAGCATTAAAGGTAGCAGGGAGCCCTCCAAAGCTGAGAGCCCCAGGACCATGGGGGTGGCAGGCTGAAGAAGCAGGCCCTGGAGGAAGGAGTAGGAAGTTGGAGAACCCTGAGGCCGGGATAGGCTTGGAAAGTTCCAGAATTAGAAAGAAAGGCTGTGTGCCTGGAAGGCAGAGGGCATGAGAGGCTGCCAGAGCGTGTGTGTAGGAGAGAGAGGGCGAGGGTCATGACAGGGAAGCACGGAGGGCTTTGCAAGAGGGGTGGGCTTGATCTGATCAATGTTTTCAGAGATCTGACTGGCCACTGGCTGGGGCTTGGTGTGGGGAGTCTGAGGGGAAGCAGGGAACCAGGTGAGAAGGCCGAGGTGATGGTGGCTGGGGCCCCAGTGACAGCAGTGGAAATGGGCTGGACGCCTATGGCTCCTGACAGCCACGCCAGGGTCTCCCCTCACTCCCTCTCCCTCTGCCCCCTCTAAAGAGCCTTGCATCCTGGACCTTCGCCTTGCACACTCAATCTCATCCCCCAGGCCCTCCTCGAGAACCACATGGTGATGGCGGTAGTGGTTGTTAGGTGCCATTGAGTAGGGTCCGACTCATAGCGACCCTCTGTACAACAGACCAAACGTGACCCAATGCTGTGCCATGCCTGGCACCGTGTCAGCGCTCTGCTATTAACAGGGTTTTCAATGGCTGATTGTTTCAGAAGTGGGCTGCCAAGTCCTTCTCCTAAGCCTACAGCACCTGGCGTTCCCAGGTGGTCTCCCATCCAAGGACTAACCAGGTCTGACTCTGCTCAGCTTCCGGGACCTGACGGGACCGGACGCCACAGTGGTACGCCTGCAGGCACACCTACTGGTAGCCATACCACATGGTGGTACAGGTGAATACATTTATTAACTCATACTAGAAAAAGCACGGCCCTCCTCCAACTGCACGAGTCTGAGCCTAAACCTTGACCTAGAAAAGAAAAGTTTATTTCCAAACACCCAGTGCCTTTCCCTCTCATTAGATGTTGGGGTGAGGGAGGGGTAGAAGTGTCACAACAGGAGAGAGAAGAGTAGCAGCTCACCGCCGAGCCTGTGGCACCCAAATTGCCAGCTCTGACTACTCTTCATGCTATCTTTGTCCTGTCTCCAGGCGTCATCCTGGAGGAAAGGACGGACGATGCCCAACCTTTCCTCCCGGGGTCCAGCACCCCTAGCGGGACGTTCCTCCGACGCCCCCTGGTGGCCAGGATGTGAATTGCATAGACATTCCCCCTCCAACCATCACCACCAAACCACAGGTTACTTCCAAAGACTAAAGGAAGGAACAGGCTGGTTTTTGAGAGTGAATGATTTAGCCACAAGGAAAGCTGGCCTCCATTAACACTGGCTGTTATTTATCCTGGGTTGTCTCATAATGCCAGGACTGCCAAACTGCACAGTAGCTGGAAAACAGCTCTCCTGGCCGGGCGACTGGCAGCCTTGGCCTGAGGAAGGCAGAAGCAAGGAGCCTTTACAAGGCGTGCTTGTGGTCCCTCCACAGGGCTGTTTTATTTCCTTGCCGCGTGCATGAAGCCTAAGAAAAACCCAGATCCAACATATAATTTGGAGCTAAGTACATGATGGATGCCCAGAGATTTAAAATTAGCCTGGTAAACTTAATACTGGGCCATTATGCTTGCTCTCAAGCGCCTGAGTGTCTGTCCGGGAGACGTCACTTAAGGCAGACTCTTGATAAAATAATCAGACTCTATCCTTCCTCGGAATAAAAAAAAGGACCTGCTCTGAAAAGGACCAGTTGTCCCCAATGCCCTTCAAATGAATCAGAGAGTAGAGCTGGCTGTTTGTGTGCATTCAAGCTCTGCATGGGGGCTATTTTGTGGTTTGCACAAATCAAAGTGAGATTTGGGGTTATTTCCAAAAGGCAAATATGTACGTGCTGTTTGGCAAACATTGTCCACTTAGCTGTCAAAACCAAAGGCCTCCTATCTCCTCCACCCTACGGTAGGGTGAGTGACAGGTAGGGTGGGGGCAATGAAGAGAGGTGTCCCTCTTGTGAGTGCATGATGAGGATGGCATAGATTCACGTTCATAGCCGGAGCGTGAGGGAGAACTTTCTCTGTGCTGTTTCCATGCATTATTTCGTTTAATCCTTACAGCAATTTCTCAAGGCAGATAGTGCCTCCACTTACTAAAGGAAGAGGCTGAGGCTTACGGAGGGCAAATGACTTGCCCACAGTCCAGCTGAAGGAAGGAACTCAAACTCAGGTTTGCTCAAATGCCCTACACTGTCTTCTCCCAGAGTAGAGTGGCATCCACCTTGGGTTACCCCTCCGATCACATCATCTTTTGGAATTATATGGAGCCAATCATTAATATCTCTTACTCCCCTTGGGAGTGTAAATACCATTGAGAAATACACTGTCTTTGTTATCTGTTGCTGCACAGTTAATTAGCCCCCAAATTGGCAGCTTCGACAAGTATTTATTGTTTTATAGCCTCTGAGGGCCTGCAGCCATAGCCCTGTGGCATCCGATCCAGTCAGATCTTGGAAGCTAAGGAGGGTCAGGTCTGGTTAGTACCTGGATGGGAGACCACCTGGGAATACCAGGTGCTAGAGGCTTGGGAGAAGGACCCAGCAGCCCAATCCCCAAAAAATCAATCTGCCATTGAAAACCCTATGAACTTTCCCTCTCATTAGATGTTGGGGTGAGGGTGGGGGAGAAGTGTCACAAAAGGAGAGAAAAGAGTAGCAGCTTACATCCGAGCCTGTGGCACCCAAATTGCCAGCTCTGACTACTCTTCATGCTAAATTTGTCCTGTCTCCAGGTGTCGACCTGGAGGAAAGGACGGAAGATGCCCAACCTTTCCTCCCACACCTATGAACAGCAGAGAAGCACTGGCAATAGTGTTTCACCTGTTGTACGTAGGGTCACTATGAGTCGGATACTGACTCGATGGCACCTAACAACAACAACAACAAAGTCTCTGAGGGTCTGGAACCTGGGAAGGGATTAGCTAGTTGACTGAGGCAGAGGTGGCAGACAAGATGTCAGCTAAGACTGCAGTCCGCTCTAAGTTCGATGGAGGCTGCAGGATTTTCTCACGGGGCCACTCACCTGGCCGTGGGCAGAAGGCCTCCTTCCTTGCTGTGGGGGCTTCTCCGCAGGGCTGCTCAGAACATGGGAGCTGGCTTCCCTGGAGCAAGGGACAAGAAAGGGAAGAAGAGAGGAAGAAAGAAAGCAGCCCATCAGAAATGCACACTGTCACCTTTGCCATAGGCTAATGGTCACATAGGCCACCCCCAAGTGGACGTGGCACTCTACGGGGGTACAAAGAAGGGAGATCACGACTGTCCGGTGCCATGTTGGAAGTTGCCTACCACGTGGCCAGAGAACAAAACCATGAAGTTAGAATGAAAATGTAGCAAGAATGCAGCACAGGATGTGTGGCCGAGAAGGGCTTCTTTTTTTTTTTTTTTCCAATATTGGGGGTTGAACCCAGAGCCTCGAGCTTGCTTGCATGCTTTGCAAGTGCTGGACCACTGAGCTGCATTCCCCCCACCTTTTTTTTTTTCTTTTTTGAGACAGGGTCTCACTAAATTACACAGACTGCCTCTGGTCTCAAACTTGCGATCCTCCTGTCTCTGCCTCCAGAGCCGCTGGGATTATAGGCGTGCGCCACCGCGCCCAGTGGGAAGGGCTTCTTAATACTTCATCCGGGAAGTAGACACACTTAGCTACCTGGTCACGGGTTAGGGAGCTGGGGAGCCACAGCAAGCTGGGGAGGCTTAACGCATTGAGGAGGAGAGACGCACGCTGAAAACAAGCCGTCCTGCTGCAGGAGTGGGCCGGGTTGGGCAGGCACAGCGACATCTCAACCAGCTGGACCAGGCCACTCCTCCTCTCCCAAGAGGCTGAGTCAGAACGTATGCCGGGGGGCAGACATCTCCCTCCACCGTCCCTGGTCCAATCTGCTTTCTGTTCCACCACCTCCTTCCACACCTGAGCCAGAACCGCTTGTCGTTGATGTTGGTGTCCCTGGCCCTATCGTGGTGTGTGACGTGTGCCACCAACATCATCACCTTATCGTTCTCCTCCTCCTCCATGTGCCCAGCATGAGCTAAGCCATGCGCTGATTTTTCCCCCAGGCGAGATCTCTGTTGATCCCCATAATCCTCTGTGCCAGGCACCGTTACCATCCCCACCTAACGGATAAGGCAAGGCAGCCTTAGAGATGTTAACGTGCTCCTGGTCACACAGCAGATGGCATGAGTGCCATGTGAAGGCAGCCAGTCTGACTCCACAGCCTTGCTCTTAGGCCCCACGCCAGGATGCTTAGTAAATATTTGTGGAATAGATGAATTTTAAAATAGCTATTGACTTAAATAAAGAAGTTGTTGTTCTTGCTGGTAGGTGCTGTCGAGTTGGGCCCAACTCACAATGACCCCTACGCACAACAGACGAAACACCCCCTGACACTGTGCCATGCCAGGCACTGCACCAATACTTCTCTGCTGTTCATAGGGTTTTCAATGGCTGATTGTTTTGGGATTGTTTTTGGGAATGGGCTGCTAGGTCCTTCTCCTGTTTTTGTGGTGCTGGGGATCAAAGCCAGGGCCTCGGAGCCTACAGAGCAGCACTCTGCCAGCTGAGCTAAACCCCAGCCCAAAGAAAGGGCAGAAAGCCTAAATAAGGAAAATTGTTGAGCTAGGCTTGGTGGCACACCACTGTAATCTCAGGACTCCACTCAGGAGGCTGAAGCCAGAGGACCAAAGCAAGTTTGAGGCCAGCCTGGGCTACACAGAGAGACCCTGTCTGAAAACAACAACAGAAGTAAAATTGTAGGGCCGTCGAGAGTTCTAGAGAGAGTCTAATCCCTATATGGGAGAAGGATGTGGCAATCCACTCCCATGGCAATTCTGAAACAATCAGCCATTGAAAACCCTATAAGGGTCGCTATGAGTAGGACACTACTCTACGGCACCTAACAGCAATCCCCATAGTGCTTTTGCCAGGTGTCAGGAATAAACTTCAAGTTGAAAGAAGGAAGGACATTTTGCAAATAAATACTGGTGATTAATTTCCAAAAGGGCTGGGATTTAGCTCAGTTGGTAGAGCGCTGCTCTGCCGTCTCTAAGGTCCTGGGTTCCATTCCCAGCACCACAAAAAATGGGAGAAGGATGTGGCACTCCACTCCTAAGGCAACCCCAAAACAATCCACCATTGAAAACCCTCTGAGGGTCGCTATGAGTCGGACACCACTCAACAGCACCTAACAACAACAACAACAATTTCCAAAAGGCAGGAGCCGGTGGGCCAGGAAGGCGCTTTCTTTTCCACTTAGAGCCTCTTGTCTCTGGCGTTCACTTCCCTAGACGCTGCCTCCACGATGAAACAGGGCAGTTGGTGAGACCTGAGCAAGCAGGAGGGCGTGAGTCCCTTGCTCCCCTCAGCCTCCACCAGAGGCTCAGGACAGCCGTCGGAGCGGATCAGGTGTTGCCTCTGAGCACCAGGAAATGGGGATGGGCTTTCCCCTCCCTTCCCAAGAAACAGGATTCCAGAGTTGTTTGCAAGGCAAACAAATGGGAGCCACTCTGCCTCCACCCAAACTGGTCTGCTGGGAACAACAGCCTCCGCGCTGCTGCCTCTGGGGATGTCCCCGCCCCAGCTGTGTGCCCCTGGTTGTGCCAACACGTTTAACATCCAAGCCCAGCTTGTTGTTGTTGTTAGGTGCCCTCGAGTCAGTATCCGACTCATAGTGACCCTCATAAGGTTTTCAATGGCTGACTGTTTCGGGATTGCCTTGGGAGTGGATTGCCAGGTCCTTCTCCCATTTTTGCGGTGTTGGGAATTGAACTCGGGACCTCAGAGACTGCAGAGCAGCGCTCTGCCAACTGAGCTAAATCCCAGCCCCAAGCCCAGCTAGAGCTGGCCAATTGCCAGGTGAGCACAGGTTATGTGGTAGGCAAGGGAAAGGTTGATGGGGGAGACCAGGTCTACTGGGAGACCAGGGGACTCAGGTCGCCTGAGGCCACAGCATCTCCGGGGCTAATGGGGAGGTGTACATGAGTACCAGCCCATGGGCAGCTGGATGTGGGTTTTTACTCACCCCTCCCCCCCGCCCCGGGAGCTTGCTTCAGCCTCAGGGTGAGTTAGGGTGCAGGGCAAATAACATCGGGGTGATTGGTGGAGAGATGCCAAGAGGCAGCGGCCACAGAGCTCAATGGAGGGAAGGAGACCTGAGGTGGGCGAGAAGCTTGAATGGAGGAGTTGGGGTGTGGGGAATTGGGGAGGTGCACACCTGTTTCCTAACGCTCATTCTCTGATGGGCTTTGCAGTATCAGTAACAAGCTGTGCTCTTGTTTACTAATTTCTTTCAATCGATTCATTTTTTCGTATATAAATGGATTCCTCTCTCAAGGACAATGCCTTGGCTCTGTGGTAAATGAGAAATCAGTACCCCTTCCCATTATACAGCATCACCATATGACAAAGGGAGACAACCCGGCAACCCACTCCCAAAAATCAATCCGCCATTGAAAACCCTATGAACAGCAGAGGAGCACTGAGGATAGTGTTTCCCCTGTTGGACGTAGGGTCGCTATGAGTGGGGCACCAACTCAAGGGCACCTAACAACAACAACACATGACAAAGTGAATGAAAGCAAAGAAATTGTGTTACATTCTAGGGATTGCCGGGCTGGGGGCGTAGCTCAGTGGCAGAGCACTTGCCTAGCATGTGTGAGGCCCTGGGCTCGATCTACAGCACCATAAATAAATAGCTAAATCAAGTCTAGCTAGGGGCTATTGCTGGTGAAGTGTTCGGCTCTGTTTGTTTGCCTGCTTGCTTATTGTTTGAGACAGGGTCTCACTAGGTAGTCCAAGCTGGCCTAGAACTCACTGTCCTCCTAGCTCAGCCTCCCGAGGGCTGGGGTTATAGGTGTGGACCCCCACGCTTGGCACTGACAAGTGCTCCGCCTCTGGGCAGCACCCCCTACCCATTTTTTATTTTTTGTCTTAAGTCAGGGTCTCGCTAAGTTATTTGGGCTCCCTCTGGCCTCAAACATAAAGTCTCCTGCCTCAGCCTCCCAAGTCACTGGGATTATAGGTTGTGTGCCACCATGCCTAGTTTGTTGTCGTTGTTGTTGTTGTTAGGTGCCGTCCAGTTGGGTCTGACTCATAGGGACCCTATGTACAACAGAACAAAACTCTCCCTGCCACTGTGCCATGCCCGGTGCTTCTCTGCTATTCGTAGGGTTTTCTATGGCTGATTATTTTGGAAGTGGGCTACCAGGTCCAACTCCCAAGCCTACAGCATCCACTATTCCCAGATGCTCTCCCATCCAAGGACTAACCAGGCCCGACCCTGCTTAGCTTCCAATGAATGATGAGATCAGACACCAGGGCAGTACCGCTGCAGGGTGCCTGGCTTCCTGATAGATCTTAACGAGAGGGTTGCAGAAATAGCTCAGGGGGAGCATGTGCAAGGCTCTGGGTTCTGTCCCCCAGCACGGAAAAACAACAACAAACACACAACACATCCTTAGACTTTCTTTTCAATATAATCCAGAGAATAAGAATGCTCTGACTTCCTCTTCCAAGCAAACCCGTTTGTCCGAAAGCCCTTCTCTCTATAGTATAAGTAGGTCTTAGGAAAATCACAATGAACGTTTTTCTATGCATTGCTAAGCTTATAGGGGAAAAGGACTCTGTCCAAGGTCAGTGAGGGATGAGAAGAGAATACTGAAGTGACAGGGGAAGGGAAAAAGCAGTCAGCAAACATGATGGTAGAGGCAGGCGCCAGCGCCAGCCCTGGGATCCGACCCTGACCCTAAGCCGTGAGCTCTCTGTGAGCTGGGGAGCTAACTGCAAGGCTCCTTCTAGAAGCCTTGACTCTTTGAAGGGGGCTCAAGTGTGCACAGTGAAGTGACAATCTCTGCCTCTTGAGAAAAGAAAACACTAGTCTTCCCTGGCAGAAAGCGTCGCCAGTATAGGCTCCCCGGATCCCTGTGGATTACGTCCAACAATACAGGCTGACAATAAAAAAAAAAGAAAAAGACAAATATTTGAGGAAAGCAGCTTCCCAGCAGGCATTAACAGCTTCCAGATTTAGAATCATGTGGATTTCTGGTATTGAAATGGTAAGGATGAAGAATATATAGTATGGGATGTTTGGGCTGGGGCTGTAGCTCAGTGATACAATACTTGCCCAGCAGGGGTATCTCTTGCCGAGAGACATGGAGAGGGTGCGTGTTTACGTGGGGGTGTGCGGCATGCATGCCTGCCTATGTCCACACGTGTGCATGCTTGGGTGTATCTTCCTGTCTCTCCTTATAAAGCCACCAGGATTCAATCACAGGTGGTCCACCTTAATGACCTTGTCTCAGCCTCACTCCGCCCTCAAGGTCCCACCTGTAAATGACATAGAATCCTGGCAGGCTGCTGCTCCCCTGTAATTTGACCCCTCAGAAGGGGTGAAAGACTGCGGCTGTACTCCTTCCATCTTTTATTTTTATTTTATTTATTATTATTTTGTGGTCCTAGGGGGCTGAACCTAGGCCTTCAGCATACTTTGCAAGTTTGCTACCACTGAGCTGCGTCCCAGCTCCGTTTTTCTGTTTTATCTTGAGACAGGATCTCCCTATGTTACACAGGCTGCCTCTGGTCTGGAACTTGAGATCCACCTGCCTCTGCCTCCTGAGCTGCTGGGGTTACAGATGTGCCACGCTGGGCTCCATTGCCTGCCTCTGGCTGGCTGGCTGGCTCATTGCCTGCCTCTGGCTGGCTGGCTGGCTGGCTGTCTCTCTCTCTCTCTCTTTCTCTCTCTCTCTCTCTCTCTCTCTCTCTCTCTCTCTCTCCCCCTCCCTCCTCTTTTTTTCCCCAGGACACTTAGTACGATCTCTGCTTACCTTGTTTCTGCACCTCACATTTGCCTCCCCCTTGGAATGTAACAGCTCAGAAAGAGGGACGTAGGTGCCATGTCCCTGGAGCCCAGGCCACTGCCTGGCACACGCTCCCTTGCTGCCCAATGCACAAATTATCTCATGGCAGCTCCCTGTGGCTGGGCTGCGGTAATGAGCACATGACCAAGCTCCCTGGGGCCGCTAAGGAAAACAGTTCATTCATTCCAATAACCTCGCCCACAACCTCCCTCGCGCCTCCTGGCCATCTGCAGAAGATGCAATCAGGCTGCTCTGATGCAAGAGCAGTCCTTGCCCCTCCAGGACAAAACTTCCCAGGGCTAACGGCAGCTGGGGAGCAGGGCTCAGGACACTGGACTGCTAACAGAGAAATTGTGGGGCTTTTTGTTGGTTAGTTTGTTTTGGTGGGTTTTTTTCTTTTCTTTTTTTCCCCCAACTTTATTAACTTTTAAGCCTTTTCCTGTTTTCCTGTCATGGCCAAACCCACCTCTTGGCAGACGCTGAAGTCTAAGTATTTGAATTAGATTCCTGAGCGGTGATTAAAAGAGATTTGGAACCTCAACAAAAGAGATTTTGAAATACTAAGAAGAGCCAGGCTATTCCAAAGGGACTGAGCCCGTGGCCTGTGGACCTGTGGCTGTCTCAGGGGACAGTGCCGTCTGCCCTGGGGCTGGCCCTCCAGATTGGGATGGTGTGAGGTCTGTGGATTGTGCCCAGCACGTTGAGGGGCGGGGAACCAGCAGTGTTAAAGGGGGCCTCTCTGGGGAGCCCTTGGCAGTCAAGCCTCCAGGTAGAATCCAAAGGGACTTGGGAGTCCTTATCATTGTCATTTTCACAAGCCCACTTTCCATCCAAGCTGAGGGACAGAGAGGCTGGGATTGATGTCGTCAAGGCCCCCACCTTTCCAGGGAGCGACCAGGTAAACCCCAGCCCCGTCCTGCCCTCCAGCCTGGCCCTGTGGGACCTCCCACACTGAGGCGCATTCACGAGGCTGGCTTTGCAAGCCACGGCTGAGTCTTCACTGCCAAGGCTCCGTGAAAGGAGCCCTCTGTGTACAGAGTCTGAACCATAAAACACACTCACCTCCCCGGTGCCTGCCTGGCCAACCCAGGATCGGCGGCACACATCTGGGATCACAGCACTCAATAGGCGGAGGCAGGACAAGGATCCTGAGTTGTGTAGGCTGCCTCTGACCTCAAACTTGGGCTACGAAGTGGGACCCTGTCTCTAAATAAATGTTGTTATTGTTGTTGTTGTTATTAGGTGCCGTCAAGTCGTGTCCGACTCATAGCGACCCTCATAGGGTTTTCAATGGCAGATTGTTTTCAGGATTGCCTAGGGAGTGGGTTGCCATGTCCTTCTCCCATTTTTGCCAGGCTGGGAATCGAACTCAGGACCTCAGACACTGCAGAGCAGTGCTCTACCAACTGAGCTAAATCCCAGCCCATCTCTAAATAAATACGGGCACATAAGCAAACAGACTCAGTAGGTATCTAAGAGAACAAATCCAAACCATTCTAACTCCATGTTCCCAGGCCACTAAAGTAAGTTCCACATGACTGTCTCTACCTAAACCATCAGAGACCCCTGAATTCAAATCCATGGGTAAATCTAGATTTTCCTTTTGGTTGGGGCAGGGGTGGTATGTAAATAAGCAGGAAGATGCTGAGAAAACGATTACCAGCGGCCTGAGAGACTACTTGCCCGGCTTTGGGGTGGCGCGGAGGTAGCCCGGATGTGGAGTATCTCAGATGGGCTGTGTCGCCTTCCCTGCCAAGGCAACGTTCACCTTTCTGGCCAGAGCGGTGCTCTCTGGCCTCCCGGAGCATGAGGAATCCCAGGGTGAGGGCCAAGGGTCTCCCCAGAGGAGCAAGAAGAGCACAAAAGCCTGCAGACCCAGCGCTGAGAACTGTCCTTACTGCTTCAAGCCAAAGTGGAGCGCTGCCAACCAGTGAAAAACCAAATGCTACACCTCCTCCCTTTCCCGAGACAGCCCCAGGGCCCCGCCTCTGCTCCTGAGACAATCCAGAAAGACTCCAGCAACCCCTACCAGAGTGGGTAAGAAGGGAGTGGCCTGGGAGGGTGAACACAGGCGGTGCCTGGAGGGTAGAAGTCAGCCAGATGATGACCAGCTGTTGTGTAGGTGCCTCCTGATGGGGCAGGGACCAGACTTGATCATTGCTATACTGACATAAAACACCTGGCATGGGGGCGGGGGACGCGTGGCCCTGCAACCATGACGACAGAGTGAGCAACAATATACAAGTTTGCCAGGCTTGTTGTGATGGATCATCATGCCCTCCTAGAGGGAGGGGGCGAGGGGTGCAAGAGGAAAATAGATATCAGCGGTAACCACAGGCTGGACAGCAGAAGAGGGGGAAAAAGGGGACATCTGTAGGTCATCTAGCTGCCTGTGAGGCCGCCAGAGAGCCACATGCCACTCCTGCAAGAAAGCCCACCTGGGAGGGAGAGAGGCCCCTTCCTGTGAGGAAGCCCCCTCGGGAGGGAGTTGAAGGTGGCGCTGCTCTGGGACATCTCCATGGGAACTTCTAGGCGGGGATTCTTCCCTTTCAGGCTGTTGTACCTAAAGACTGCCTGCAGCCGTAGCCCTGTGGCAACCAATCCTGTCAGATCTGGGAAGCTAAGCAGGGTTGGGCCTGATTAGTACGTGGATGGGAGACCGCTTGGGAACACCAGATGCTGTAGGCTTGGGAAAAGGATCCGGCAACCCACTCCCGAAAATCAATCTGCCATTAAAACCCTATGAACAGCAGAGAAACACTGACACTAGTGTTTCACCTGTTGTACGCAGGGTCGCTATGAGTCGGATACCGACCCGATGGCACCTAACCACAACAACAACCTAAAGACTACTCTGACTGGGCCAGGTGGCACATGCCTGTAACCCCAGCAACTCAAGATGCCAAGGCAGGTTCAAGGCCAAAGGTAGCCTGTATAATTTAGCGAGACCCTGTCTCAAGATTAAAAAAACTAAAACTGGGCTAGGGGTGCATCCAGTGGTGAAGCACTTACAAAGTATGTTTGAGACCCTGGGTTCAACCTGTCAGCACTGAAAAAAAAAAAAAATTAAGCTAAGCCAGGTGGTGCCTATAATCCCAGCAAGTCAGAAGGCAGAAGTAGGATGATTTTGAGTTTGAGGCCAAAGGCAGCCTAAATCACTTAGCGAAATCCTGACTCAAAATAAAAAATAAAAAAGGGGGTTGAGGGTGCAGTTCAGTATTCATTGTCATCGTCATTAGGTGTCATCGAGTAGGGCCCCACTCATAGTGACCCTCATGGGGTTTTCAATGGTTGATTGTTTCAGGATTGCTTCAGGAGTGGATTGCCACGCCCTTCTCCCATTTTTGTGGCACTGGGGATCAAACCAAAGACCTCAGAGCAGCACTCTACCAACTGTGCCAAACCCCAGCCCTAGCTCAGTATTAGAGTGCTTGAGAAGTATGTACAAAACCTTGGGTTCAGCCCCCCATTACCACAAAAAGAAAGAAAAAAGAAAAAGAGAGAAAGAAAGAAAGAGAGAGAGAGAGAGAGAGAGAGAGAGAGAGGAAGGGAAAGAAAGAGGAAGAAAAAGAAAGAAAGAAAGGAAGAAAAAGAAAGAAAGAAAGAGAAAAGCAAGCAAGGACAAAGAAAGAAACAAACAAAGAGAAAGAAAAAAAAAAAGAAAGAGAAAGAAAGAGTTACCTGAACCCCTGTATAAAGCCCTCGTTAAGCTCATGGCTCACAAAGTTTAACATAATCCATTCTTTAGCCTGACTGAGTCCCCTCTGCCCTTCATACAACACCAGCTCACACCAACCAGGCACATGTCACACAGACAGGTTCTGCTTGGCTAAAAAACCATGATATAGGTAAAATGGGCATCCCTGGGCTTCCTATTTTGCACATCTCCTTCTTGGCAGTTTCCAAGAAAGTAGTACCTTGGACACTTTATTGAAACCTGCTCTTGGGAAAGGGAAGGATTCCCATCTGCTGTGGCTTCCATGTGGCCCTTAAATATCATGTGTTGGAAACTTGATTCCCAAATTCTTATGTTGATGGAATTTGGAAGTGGGGGCTTTGGAAGACAGTTTGGGTTAGATGAGGTCGTGATGGTGGGGCCCCCAGGATGGAATTAGTGCCTTTGTAAGATGGGAAAAAAAAAAAAAAAAAAAGACCTGAGTTTGCTTGCTTCTGCTCTCTGGCTGCATATTACCTTCCACCATGTTAGGATGCAGTGAGAAGCCTCTCACCAGAGGTGGCCCCTTGATCTCGGGATACTGTCCTTCAAAACTATGAGAAATAAATTTCTTTTCCTTATTAGCTACTGAGTCTCAGATATTCAACAACACATAACATACGAGCTCATCCACGTCAAGGTTTGTAGGTCAAAAAGGATCAAATCTTTAAGCTAAGGAATGAAACCTGATGGAATGTTCATTATCAGCTGGTGGCGCGTGGGCATTGGGACATTGCTGAGATAGGGAGAGGTGTCCCCAAGACTTTCCCAGCACCCCAGAAATCCCAGATGTCACCTGCTGGCTGTGTTTTGAACTAGCCAGGCTGATTGAATGGATATCATCCACCATTGATGAACTTGAGTCTCGGGCTGGGCTGGGGTTCCCCCACAATGAGGACCTTCCAGAGGTCTTTGTATATTGTTGTTGTTGTTGTTAGGTGCCTTTGTATTTTGTTGTTGTGGTTAGGTGCCGCCGAGTTGTGTCCAATTCATAGTGACCCTTATAGGGTTTTCAATGGCTGATTGTTTCCGGATTGCTTTGAGAGTGGATTGCCACGTCCTTTTCCCATTTTTGCGGTGCTGGGAACCGAACTTGGGACCTCAGAGACTGCAGCACAGGGCTCTACCAACGGAGCTAAATCCCAGCTCCACTTATATATTACATTAGATATAATACATATTGAAAATGATAAGTATGAACCTATTGACAAGCTAAGCTCCTGGCTTTGGGGAACTCAGGGTCTCCTCAAAGGGCCGGATATCCTCATAGCTGGGAACATTTTGGGCTCCATCAGGGTGGGATGAGGCAGAGTGAGAGCTGGGAGGAGATCCTGCCCAGCATGGGGATCCAGGGATTTTTGTTTTGTTTTGTTTTCGTTTTTTGGTACTGGAGGGAGTTGAACCCAGGGCCTTGCATGTGCTAAGTAACTGCTCCACCACTGAGCTGCACCCCTAGCCCCTTTTATAACTTTTTTTTTTTTTTGAGACAGCATTTCACTAAGTTGTCTAGGCTGCCTCTGGCCTCAAACTTGGGATCCTCTTGCCTCAGCCTCCTGAGTCAGTAGGATTACAGGTGTGCACCATGGCACCCATTTTAGCGGCCTTCAGATGGCAGATGCACCCAGGTTTCCCCAGGAAAAGGCCAGCCAGCATAGGTTTAAGAGTAGCACCAGCTTCAGGGCCAAACGCCTATAACCCCAGTGACTCACGAGGCTGAGGCAGGAGGATCGCAAGTTCCAGACCAGAGGCAGTCTGCATCATTTAGGAAGACCTTGACTCAAAATAAAAAATGAAAAAGGGACTGGAGGTGGAGCCCAGCGGTAGAGCACTGGCAAACTATGTGTGAGGCCCTGGATTCAACCTCCAAGGATCACAAAAACTGGGGAGCAGGGAGAGTGGCTCAGCGGTAGAGTACTTGCCTAGCCTGTGTGAGACTCTAGGTTCAACCCCCAAGTACCGCCAAAAAAAAAAAAAAAAGACATTATTGAGACAGTTGTGAAAATTTGAATATGGCCTGGAGACTAGATAATAGCAATGGTTTTCATTCTATCTGTCTATCTAGCTAATCTACTGAGATGGGGTCTCGATATGTTGTATATGCTGGTCTCAAGCTTCTGGGCTCAAATGATCCTCCTGCCTCAGCCTCCCATGTACCTGGGACTACAGGCATGCACCACCATGCCTACTTTACAACAATGTTTTTCCTCTGTTTGCTTTTTGGGATTCTTGGGACCGCACTGGGGCTTGCATTGGCATGCTAGGCAAGCCCTCCACCACCAAGTTACAGCCCCAACTGACAGTAACAGAAACAAATCGGTGAATCTGAGAAGAGGATATATGGGGCCTCTAGAATTATTCTTCCAACTTGTCTGTAAAAAAAAAAAAAACCTTTTTCTCCTCTTGGGAACAGAACCCACAGCCTTCTACATGCTTGTTGTTGTTGCTAGGTGCCGTCGAGTTGGTATCCAACTCATATCGACCCTCATAGGGTTTTCAATGGCTATTTCAGGATTGCCTTGGGAGTGGATTGCCAAGTCCTTCTCCCATTTTTGCGGTGCTGGGAATTGAACTCCAGACCTCAGAGACTGCAGTGCAGCACTCTACCAACTGAGCTAAATCCCAGCTCCTTTCTACATGCTAGGCAAGCTGTAAATAGGAAATCATGTCAAAAAAAAAAAAAAAAAAAAAAATGGAGGGCCTGACAGTGTAGATTAGTGGTGGAGTACTTGCCCAGCATGCATGAGGGCCCTGGGTTGGCTCTCCACCACAATTATAAAAAAGAAAATGAAAAAGTTTCAAATAAATGCAGAAGGAACTCTGGACATGGGATCATTTTTTTCTATTTCCATATCTTCTTTAATTAATATCTATCTTTGAAGAAATGAAAAATTAATATAGGTACATCTTTTAAAATAAAATGTTTGTTGTTGAGATAGAGTCTTGATATGTAGCCTTGGCCAGCCTCGAAGTCAAAATCTTCCTGCCTCTACCTCCCATAATGCATCACCATGATGGGTGACAAATGCAAATCATTTTTATTTATTTATTTATTTATTTTCCCATTAAACTTTGTTTTAATGAACCTCAAACTTCTGTGACAGATTTTGGGTTAGCTTGTTTCCACTTAAAAGTGCTGATTTTAAAAATAGTTCAAAACTGCCACTCACACACAGACACACACACACACAAACAAATGGTCCACAAAACAGTCTCCTTTCCTTCTGAAGGTTTTACAATGGCGTGTTATCATTAACCAGTCTTTTACTGTTAAACTTAAATGGCCAATTGAGACAGACAGTTCCCAGGGCATTCTTCCAGTGCTGATTAAGACTGGGGTGGCAGATGTTCAGCATAGTATTCATTTAGCCTCCTGAGCTTCCTGAGCAGACTTGGTGACCTTGCCAGGTCCGACAGCTGTCTTGTCTTCTGCTTTGATGATGACTGTCTCATGTCATGGACAGCAAAATGACTCAGCGGAGGACAGTCAAAGAGACTTTCACAACACCCAAGCTTGTCTGGAATCATATCAATAATGGCAGCATTGTCAGATTTCAAGAATTTAGGGCCATCTTCCAGCTTCTTACAAGAACAGTGATCCCTCTTCCTTCAGCTCAGCAAACACAAGCCACGTGAGCTGTGCGACCGTCCAGGGCGGGGCGGGGCCAGCACTGGTTTGGCCTGGATGGTTTAGAATAATCACCTGAGCAGTGAAGCCAGCTGCCTCCATTGGTGGATCAATTTTTGCTGTCTCCAACAATGTGGCCATGACGAACATCTTTGACAGACGCGTTCTTGACATGGAAGCCCACATTGCTCCTAGCAAGAGCTTCACTCAAAGCATCATGGTGCATTTCAACAGACTTTACTTCAGTTGTGACGCTAATTGGAGCAAAGGTGACCACTGTGCCGGGTTTGAGAACATGAGTCTCCACTCAGCCCACGGGGACAATACCAATACCACCAATTCTGCAGACATCCTGGAGGGGAAGATGCAAAGGCTTGTCGGTTGGGCGAGTTGGTGGCCCTTGGCAATCCAAAGCTTCAGGCAGCGTGGTCCCATTGGTACTACCATCTTTACACGGACCTTTCCATCCCTCGAAACAAGGCATATTAGCACTTGGCTCCAGCACGTTGTCACCATTCCAAGCAGAATTGGCACAAATGCTACTGTGTCAGGCTAGTAGCCAATTTTCTTAAAGTAGGTGATGACTTCCTTACCAATTTCCTCATATCTCCTCTAACTGTAGGGAGGCTCAGTGGAATCCATCGTATTAACACCAACAGTGAGTTAGTTCACACCCAGTGTGTAAGCATGCTCACGGGCCTGCCTATTTCTAATACTTGCTTAGCTTCAGACTCATCAATACCACAGGCAACAATCAAGACAGCATAATCAGCCCGAGATGCCCCTGCAATCATTCTTTTGATGAAGTCTCCATGTCCTGGGCATCAATGATAGTCACATAATGCTTGCTGGTCTCAAATTTCCACGGGGAGATGCCAATTGTGATACCACACTCACCTTTCAGTCTACCCAAGCCAGGCGTGCCTGAAGGAGCCCTTTCCTCTCTCCACAACCTTCTTCTCAAATTTTTCAATGGCTCTTTTGTTGATGCCACCATGTTTGTAGATCAGATGGCCTGGAGCGCTAGACTTGCCCAAATCTGTGTCTCCGATGACAACAATGTTGACATGAGAATTTCCCTTCCCCATTTTGCCTTTGATTTATCAGTTGTTTTCATGGCACTTGTGTTCTGACAGCAGTCCAGTTGTAAAAAAGCTGTGCATCGTTTTTCAAAAGGAATACCCGTTGTTGTTGTTGTTGTTAGGTGCCATGGAGCCGGCATCCGACTCATAGCGACCCTACATACAACAGGGAAAACACTATTGTCAGTGCTTCTCTGCTGTTCATAGGGTTTTCAGTGGCGGATTGATTTTTGGGAGTGGGTTGCTGGCTCCTTCTCCCAAGACTACAGCACCTGGTGTTCCCAGGTGGTCTCCCATCCAAGGACTAACCAGGCCCGACCCTGCTTAGCTTCCGAGATCTGACAGAATTGGATGCCACAGGGCTGAGGCTGCAGGCAGAATACCTGTTAGCGACGCTGATTCTTTTATGTATCCCTGGAAAGTTTTCCAGGTCTTTTATCAAAACTGTCAACAGGTATGGATTAAATTTCACACAGAACATTGTATGCAACTCTTTCCCTGGTCAGTTTTATCAAATTATGTGATGAAACATTTTTCCAATTATAGCCAATCTTCGTCTACTTCTTTTTATGAAGCATTTAATATATTGCACATTCTGCTAGTCAGATGCAGTTAGTCCTCTGTTTCCATAGGTTCAACCGAATACAGATTGAAAATATTTGGGGAAAAAGCTCTATGTCTGTACTGAACATGTAGACTTTCCCCCTTGTCTTTACTCCCTAAGCAAACAGTACAGCTATTGACATGGCATTTGTTTTATATTAGGTATTATAAGTAATCTAAAGGTGATTTAAAGTATATGGGAGGATGTGTGTAAGTTAAGTGCAAATATTGCACTATTTTATATAAAGAACTCCACCATCCATGGATTTTAATATCCCTGGATCCTGTCTTGCCCAGATACCAAAGGATAACTGTATTTATTTAACCCTATGATGAAAGAGCCACCTGCAGCTATAGCCCTGTGGCATCCGATCCCATCAGATCTTGGAAGCTAAGCAGGGTCAGGCCTGGTTAGTACTTGGATGGAGACCACCTGGGAACACCAGGTGCTATAGGCTTGGGAGATGGTCCAGCAACCCATTCCCCAAAATCAATCTGCCATTGAAAACCCTATGAGCAGCAGAGAAGTACGGGCAATAGTGTTTCACCTGTTCCATGCAGGGTCGCTAAGACTTGGGTACCGACTTGACAGCACCTAACAACAACAACAACAACATCTTGCCTGCAGCCATAGCCCTGTGAAATCTGATCTCAGAAGCTAAGCAGGGACGGGCCTGGTTAGTCCTTGGATGAGAGACCACCTGGGAACACCAGGTGCTGTAGGCTTGGGAGACAGACCCAGCAACCCATTCCCAAAAATCAATCTACCATTGAAAACCCTATGAACAGCAGAGAAGCACTGACAGTAGTGTTTCACCTATTGTATGCAGGGTCGCTATGAGTCAGATACTGACTCAATGGTATCTAACAACAACAACATGATGAAAGATAATTGGTACCTAGCTTTTATTAATTCTTTTAGCAGGTTTACAAGTGCAACTGTGTACAGCACACTGGAATCAGGCATGAGATAACCTGACTCTGACAATAGGAGGGGGCAGTTACCATCGGGGGTGGGGAACCCCTGGCAGAGCAATGGGGTGCTCCAGAAAATTGAAACCAGTGAGCAAAAGTCACATAGCAGTTCCACATTTTAAAAAGCATCATAAAAACATAAAATGAAAAGTTATGTTGTTATCATTCAAAATAATAAATTATTCTTTTACATAGCCAAGTTATTCTATTAACATGATGGTTTATTTCTTTGACTTTTTTAATTAGTAATTTTTAATGTACAACTTAATGAGTCTCATTATGACATTTCCATACATGCTTTTCATCTTACATTGCTCGCATTAGCTTCCCCCCTACCCCTTCATGGCCCGCCTCTCACTTCTCCTCCCTCCCCAACAGTGGTCCCCTTTCTAATATGACAATTTAAATGTGTGCTCTGTAGATACCTCAGAAAAAGAATAGGCTGGATATTAAGCTAAATTATGTTATGAACAAATAATGTAAAAATAAGTGAACATATGGTAGGATTTTTACATGTATATCAAATATACCTTAGCTTTGGGATTGTTATCGTTGTTAGGTGCCATGGACTTGGGTCCATCTCATAGTGACCCTACAGGCAACAGAATGAAACACTCCCCAGTTCTGTGCCAGGCACACAATTCTTTTTATGTTTAAGCCTATTGTTGCAGTCACTGAGTCAATCCATCTAGTTGTGGGTCTTCTTTTATTCTGTCATCCCGCCACTCTCCCAAACATGATGTCCTTTTCAAGGGTTTGGTCCTTTCTGACAATATGTCCAAATGCATAAGACCCAGTCAAGCCATGCTTGCTTCCAAGGAGCCCTCTCGTTGCACTTCTTCTGGACAGGTCTGTTGGTTCTTTTGTCAGTCTATGGTATATTCAATATTTGTCTACAGCACCACAATTCAAAAGCATCAATTCTTCTTCTGTCTCCCTTATTCAGTGTCCAACTTTCACAACTGTATGATGAGACTGAAAATACCATGGCATGAGTCAGACATATCTTTTTCTTCAAAATGACATCTTTACTTTTCAGTACTTAAAGAAGTCTTTTGCAACAGGTTTTCCCAATGCAATATGTCTTTTGACTTCTTGACTGCTGCTTCTGTGGGTGTTGATTATAGAACCAAGTAAAACAAAATCTTGGACAACTTCAATCTTTTCTCCATTTATCATGCAGGTGCTCACTGACCCAGTTGCAAGGATTTTTGTTTTCTTATGTTGAGGTGCAATCCATGCTGAAAGCTGCGTTCTTTGATCTTCATCAGTAAATGTTTCAAATCCTCTTCAGTTTTAGCAAGCAAAGTTGTGCCATCTGCATAATGCAGATTGTTAATGAGTCTTCCTCCTATTATGAAGCCGCATTCTTCTTCATAAACCCCAGCTTCTCAGATTATTTGCTCAATATAGAGATTCAAGAGGTATGGTGAAAGGATACAGCCCTGAAACAAACATTTCCCAACTTTAAACCTTGTTCTGTTCCATCAACTGCCTCCTGGGCCATGTACTGATTCTTTATGAGTACAATTAAGTGTTCTGGTGTTCCCATTCTTCATGAGGTTGTCCTAATTTGTTGTGATCCACACAGTCAAATGCCTTTGTATAGTCGATAAAACATAGATAGACATCTTCTGGTATTATTTGCTTTTGGCTAATATCCATCTGATGTCAGCAACGATGTCCTTGGTTCCACACCCTCTTCTGAATCTGGCTGTTAATATACAGCTGCAGTCGCTTTGGAATGATCTTTAGCAAACCTGTGCATGATTAGAGCCCTCAAATTTGGAACAACACTCCCCTTTTAAGGCGCAGACACTGAGGCTCACATGGCCTGAGACTCTTTCCAGCAAACCAGGTGTTGAGTTCCTTAGATCCCAGCACAACTTGCTACCCTCAGCCTCATCTCATTCCTACCATATGCATTTTGGTTTCAGCCTAGACCCTAAGTGCATGGCTTATTCCAGGACTACAGAGCTGCCCTTGCTATGGTGGTTCAGGGTGGGGGCTCTTCAGCCCTGGAACACAGTGTCTCTGCAGGAAGCCTGGAGAAACTCAGCCAACTGCTCTCCAGACTCTGCAGAGGCCTCAAAGAATGCAGGCAGCCCCAGAGCCCCCAAAACAACCTCCAGCATCCCCCGAGGTGAGCGTCCCAGACTGTTGCTCCAGCATGGCTCCTTCTCCTTTCATGACACAGTTCCCCACCCTTTAGGGGCCTCTTGCCTCCTGAAAGCAATTTACAGACCTTTCCTGCCAAATTCTTGCACAAGGCACAGCATTAGCAATGGGCTCCAAGCCTGATCCGCAGTAGAGGGACGCCTGGCTTCACAGCTTATTTGCTGTAAGACTTCAGCCAATTCTTATAGATTCTGTTGTTTTGTTTTGTTTTGTTTTTGCCATTCTGGGGATGGACCCCAGGGCTTTGTGTACACTAGGCACTCTAACACTGAGCTACATACTTGGTCCTTTTAAATTTTGTTTTCATTTTGAGACAGGCTCTACCTAAGTTGCACAGACTGCCTCAGGCCTCAAACTCGCCATCCTGCTGCCTTAGGCTCTCTAATTGCTGGGATTGCAGACATGCACTGCAGCACCCGGTCCATAGTGTCTTCTGAAAAGCAGTTCTCAACCTGGGGCCCTAGGACCAGCCGTGGCAGCATTGCCAGGACACTTGTTAGAAATGAGGATTCTCAGGCTCCACCCTCAATCTAAGGAATGAGGACTTTGGAAGTGATGTCTGTTAGTGGGGGGATATGGGGAGCAGGTCTAGAGAAGGGAGTGCAGGTCCAGGAGGCTGGTGGCAGACAGATCCTTCCCCAGCAGCAAGTTACTTCTCCCACCCAGGCAGCAGATACTCTGTTCGTCTGTGTTACCCCATTTAAAAGAATGTATATGAGACACACGGAAATGATAGTACAGAGTATAGAACAAGTTTATTAAAGGTGGAGAAGATAGACATAGATCATAGAGGGTAGCCTGCAGCCGTATCCCTGTGGCATCTGATCCCGTCAGATCTTGGAAGCTAAGCAGGGTCGGGCCTGGTTAGTCCTTCCATGAGAGACCTCCTGGGAACACCAGGTGCTGTAGGCTTGGGAGATGAACCGGGCAACCCACTCCCAAAAATCAATCAGCCATTGAAAACCCTATGAATAGCAGAGAAGCACTGACAATAGCCTTTCACCTGTTGTACGCAGGGTCACTATGAGTCAGATACCGACTCCAAGGCACCTAACAACAACTGCTGCCCAGGGCTAATGTGGGCTGTGATCTTTATAGTGGGGCTTGAGCCTTGAGTAGGAGGGATGGAAAGAAATGTTTACCCCTGGGGCCTGTGCCGGGAATGGGTTAATGGATTCCTAGTGTCTTCAAGGAGAGGCAGGCATTGCAAAAGTTTCAAAATCCAGGCAGTTATCGGTCTTGGTGAAGAGGCAGAAACCACGGAACAATGTCCTTTTCGGCCCTGCAGGCGGTGTGTGTCTCACACAGCCTATTGCCCTTCCTGGATGAAGGCAGAAGTGAGAAGCGGTTTTAATTCTCTGTTTCCTTCTAGCAAGTATGCTGTTGGTAAGGGTGTTATATGTCAGGAAAGCGTGGACCACCAGACCGAAGTCCGCACCCCACAGGAGGCCCACCCTGCTACACGACAGGTGGCTGGGAAGCACACGGTGGGGCTACAGAGCCTTCCAGTCCCCTTCCTGCTGTCTGTTACCCTCCACCCGGGTCAGTGACCTGTGGCTTCAGCTGCCCTCCAGGTGAGTCAGCTCCGAAGGTCTCCTGATAGTCAGTATCAGGATCCTAGATCAGAGATGCAGGAATCTAACGAGATTGTGCCTGTCCCCGCAGCAAGGTGAGGTCAGGAAATGGCGTGGCTGTGACTGTTATCTGCCTGGCCCCCACCTCATCGATGTCTCCCAGTGACCTTATCGCTCCAGATCCTGCTCCACGTTAAGCCCGAGTTATGCACGGTTCCTGCCCGAGCTGTTTCCCCCCAGCCAAGAAATCTCCTGCGTTCCCTCCCGCTCCCTCTGCTGGATTGGCTCTCAGCCTTCCAGATCCCCCAAACTTCACTACCACTGTGGTCCCTCAGGGCCCGCCCCCAGGCCCAGCCACTCTCCCCCGCTGTTCCGACCAGCAACCCTCAGGACCTGTCCACAGACTCCCCCAGTCCTGACCCCTCTCCCCACCCCCAAAGCACCTCAGTGGGGCTCTGCTTCTTCGTATCTCCCCCTCCTCCAGCCTCTACCAAGTCAGGGGATCCACCTGCTGGAGTCCAGACATCTCTGGGATGCAGGGAGAGACATAGCAGACGGAGCTCCAGGAATCCTCATCTAGCTCCAAACGTCCCTCTACGGTAGCTGCACTTCAAAGTTTCGAGTGCCAGGTTGGAGGTTGTGTCTGTTCTCCATCTAACTGTCACTGCAGACAACTCACAGGCCACTTCGTCTGTCCACACATTCACATTGGAGACATAAGAACACCAAGTATGATCAAGAGGGGAAAGTCCTTCTGTTTTCTTTTTCCTTACTTGGGCAACTCCGTTTCTGCTGATAGCCTTAGGACAAGCCCCAGGTCTCTTGGGCAATCCTTAAACATGCAACCCCCTCCCTCCTGACAGCCTCCATTCAAAGAGGACACACCTGCTCTGGGTGAGCAGCCCCCACTCCCACAGTGGTGATTCTTATGACCTCCAAAAAGCACTGCTGGAGGGCACAGTGTACCAGCTGTCCCTGTGGGCAGGTTCTACTGCGAGGCTGGTGAGTGGTTTAAAGCAGGAATTCCAAAAGGTCTTGTTTAATGAGTCTGAGATGGAACCTAGGAATCTCCCTCTGTGATTCTTATCAAAGGCAGCTTGGACTCAGGGTCGAAACTAAAGATCTGAAAACAACCCATTTTCACTGCAGTGGAAAATGCTGGGTTTCTTTGTTCAGACTTTTGTGTTGAATGGAATTTATGGTGCCTGGAAATGGAGCAGAGAGTACCTCCTCAAACCTTGTTCTAAATTTAGTAATAATAATAATAATAATAATAATAATAATAATAATAATTCCAACAGGGGCCAGGCATGGTGGCGCACACCTGTAATCCCAGCGACTCAGGAGGATTGCAAGTTTGAGACCAGGGGCAGTCTGCGTAACTTAGGGAGACCCTGTCTGGAAAAGTTAAAAAAAAAAAAAAAAGGGCTGGAGGTGCAGCTCAGTGGTACAGCACTTGCAAAGCATGCAAGCATGAGGCCCTGGGTTCAACTCC